>CAUYTI010017143.1:0-49173 GCA_963575145.1 Galago senegalensis
GAGTCTTTGACTGCTTTTTCAGCTTGGCTGCTGTTGGTATATACAAAGGCTACAGATTTGTGAGTGTTGATTTTGTAACCTGAGACGCTGCTGTATTCCTTGATCACTTCTAGGAGTTTTGCAGTAGAATCCCTGGTGTTTTCCATATACACTATCATATCATCTGCGAAAAGTGAAAGTTTAATCTCTTCTGACCCTATATGGATGCCCTTGATTGCCTTTTCTTCCCTAATTGCAATGGCTAAAACTTCCATTACGATGTTAAAGCCTCCTTTTCACTGAACTCCCCAGCCTATCCCCATCAGCTGTGTCCTTTGCACAGAATGTTTTTTGCCACTCTTGCAGATTCCTCCACAAAATGGGCTTTCTAAAATGCCCCTCAGTCTCCACTTTCCTCTGCTTCTTTCCTGGCCCCTGTGACCGTCTGAAACTACCTTGTATGCGTCTTTCTTTTGGCAGGTTGCAGGCTTGCTTACTCCCCATCTCTCATTGCTAGAAAGTTAACTTCTGTGATGGCAGAGTTTTCCTCATCTGCCACCTTCACTGATATATTTCCAGGGCCTAAAATAAAGCCTGGCACATGGTATGTGCTGAATAAATATTTTTAAATTAATTTACTGTTTATTGAGTTATTACATGGGAAATACTATATGGCCAGATCTGGGGATCTGAGATGAAAGACACACCCTACAGAATCACTTGAAACACTTTCTCCAGGTCCTTACCTCTGTCTTAGTCTGGTCAGGCTGCTATAACAACATAACATAAAGTAGGTGCTTACAAACAATAGAATTTTATTTCTCACAGTTCTAGAGGTGGGAAGTCCAAGTTCAAAGCTCTGGCTAATTTGGTTTCTGGTGAGGACCCACATTCAGGTCTGTAAGCAGCTACCTTCTCACTGTAACCCCGTATAGCAAAGGACTGAGGAATCTCCCTGAGGTCTCTGATATAAGGGCACTAAACTTACTCATGAGGGCTCCATGCTCATGACCCAATCACCTGCCAAAAATCCCATCTCCTAACACCATCATTTGGTGCTTAGGCTTTCAACATATGAATTTTGGGGAGACATAAACATCTAGTCCATTGCAACCTCTATTCCCTTCCAGATGCTACACTCCATGTGAGCAAGGACCCTGACAGTTTTGTTCACCATTTATAACCTTTGTCTTGCATGGGGCCTGATACCTAAAGGATTGATGTGTTTTTAGTTTTGGGGGTTTTTTAACAGATGGGGGCTTGCTCTGTGCCTCAGGTGGGCATGGAGTGGTGTAATCACAGCTCACTGCAGCCTTGAACTCCTGACCTTAAGCAATTCTCCTGTCATAGCTGGGACTACCGGTGTACACTACCATACCCAGCTAATTTTTTTTAAACTTAAAAAATTTGTAGACATAAATCTCGCTGTGTTGCCCAAGCTGATCGCAAACTCCTGACCTCAAGCCGTTATCCCAACTCAGCCTCCCCAAGCGCTGGAATTATAAGTGTGAGCCTAACTATACTGAGTGTTTTCTAAATAAATGACTTAGATCTGGAATTTGTGATGGCCCCAATACACAGAGTTGCACGATGTTCCAGGTCTCTGCAGCCTGGGTGAGACATAGAAAATGTAATCATTAGATCCAGGTTAAAAGATATTCAAGAGTTGAAGCTAATGGCTAGAAAGCCATGAAAGGGGTGGGCAGTGAAATGTAGACTTTTGGCTTCACTTTCTTTAAATAAACAGCTTAGATCCACTTTTTAAAAAGGAAAATAATGGTCCAATGTTACAAAATTTTTCATTTAGAGTAGTCATTTTTAAAAAGATTAATGTACTATTACATTTATTTTCTCACTCCATTCTTTAGGACATAAATCCTAATTAGTTGCTCATTACAATGCTAAGGAATCATCTACATAGTTCCCTAGAACAACGAGAATTTACTCCTTACATCATCTTCCTTTATGATAGTGTCTTAGGGAGTCCATCTACTAATTATAAATATCCTGAATGTACTATAGACAATTTCATTACCTGTCAACTTAAGACCAATAAAGTTGCAGAAGAAACATGTACCACCCAATTCACAGATGATATAATGTTATAATAACTTCCCCATCCTGATTCATCCTGTCCTTGACTCTCAAAAAATCCACCAAATAACCCCAGCAGTAGCCAGGCCTTGTGGCAGGCACCTGTAGCAGTCCCAGCTACTGGGGAGGCTGAGGCAAGAAAATCACTTTAGCCCAAGAGTTTGAGGTTGCTGTGAGCTGTGACGCCACAGCACTCTACCAAGGACAACATAGTGAGACTCTGTCTATACCCCCCCCAAAAAAAAATAACAGCAAATAACCCCAATAACCCCAGCAGCTTACATTTAGGGTAGCTAAGAACACATAAACCTTACAGAAAGTCCAAGTCTCATGCAAAGTCCTGGCACTAAGTCAACAACTGACCTGTTAGAGATAGACTGGTTTCTCAAGACAATTAGAGGAATTGGAATTTTTCATTTTGGCGAGAGAAGAATAAACAACTTACTATTTACATTTTCATTAGTCATCTGTTTTCCTGTCTGGTAATTCTCTTTAGTTGTGGGAAAGAAAAAGGGTTTTATGTTTGGACACCACGATTAAGATGTTTACATCTTTCAGAGATTAATGCTAGGAAGAATATTAAAAAATCCAACTTGGCAGCAATAGTGGGAAAGTACTTCATTAAAACTTTATCTCTTTCCCCTAAGAATGTTGAAGCACTCAGCAAGTATTACACTCAGCCTTTTTGGCGAGGTCCATTGATTAGATTGTAAATGACACCGTCTCCTCTCGTGATGAGGCAGCTGGAGTCCTAAACACGCGGCCTCACTCAAGGACATACAGTTACAACCAAAGTCAGGATTTCGTCCACCTCCAGAAATGTAGGCAAATGAAACCAGTCTTCTGGAATTGCTGTCTGATGGGAGTGCCATGCCCTGGGAATGGTGGAATGAGGTTCACCCAGTTCAGCTCCTTACTTTACAGATAAAAAAGACAAATGCCAGCAAGGTAAAAGCACTGGGCTACTATGGTTACTAGTGGGTAGGAGAGACAGAACTGGACCAAGTTTCTAGACTCCTGGATGAAAAGTCTTTGCACCACACCATTCAAAACCCAAGTCTGTGCTGAGCCCTGCAGAGGGCTGCGTGCCCACCACCTGCTCCAGTCCCGGGGAGGGTGGGGAGTCTGAGAGAAAACACAGCAGTTGAGCCGACGCCCTAGCTTACTCAGGACAGGAGGTTTGGGGATCCAGGCTGCCCTTCAAGAATGAGTTTATCCTGGTTGTTCCAGGAACTCGCCTGAAAATCCAGGAAGTGCCCACTAAATGTTAAAATAACAAGTTTATTCCTCTCAACTCTAGCTGAACATTTTGTTTTGGTTTTTGTTTAAAAAAAAATCGTCTTACTATATAGTCTTGAGGATGACTAGGATGTAGATCAGGCCGGGGGAAAGGGCCTCCAGGCCAGAGGACAGCAAACACCACTGCCTGGAGCCGGATGAGTCTGTGGTGGGCAGCTGTGCCCTCCTGGGAGAACGTTCAGGTGCACTGTGAGGATGCAGATAGGGCAGGGTTATACATATCGAAGGTTTGGTTTAGGAATTTAGACTTGACTTGGGAGCACAGTGCTAGAAATGGTGAGCAGGACTGTGATAAAAATTAGCTCAACCAGCTAAGGCACCAGCCATGTACACCTAAGGTGGCGGGTTCGAATCCCCAGCCCGGACCTGCCAAACAACAATGACGGCTGCAACCAAAAAATAGCCAGGCATTGTGGCAGGCGCCTGTGGTCCCAGCTTCTTGGGAGGCTGAGGCAAGAGACTCGCTTGAGCCCAGGAGCTGGAGGTTGCTGTGAGCTGTAATGCCATGGCACTCTACCCAGGGGGACAGCTTGAGACTCTATCTCAAAAATAAAAATAAAAAAAATTTTAAAAAAAGATGTGTTCTGAAATGACAACTCCATCAGTAGCACGTGTGATGGAGAGGGGAGAGTGTGGAGGCAGAGAGACCAACTAGGTGACCGTATGGCAGTCCAGGAGGGCAGGTTTTCATTTGCAGAAAACCAAACTGGAAACCTAACACAGTCTATACCGCCACCAGTCCTGCCCCCAAATATACCCTTTGACCTTCTGCCCCGTCTGTCACCACCCAAAGGCCATGCTGCCTAGAGAGCCAATCCCACCACAAGGCTGGGGTTTCCTTGACCCAGAGTAGCCTCCAGATACTGGACCTGCAGGCTCAACTCTAGAGAAGGGCCTTCTTTATTCTTTGGAGCTCTTAGGATCATCTCCAGACCTTTCCAAAGCTCCTTCGCTTGATAGGACTGGGCTGACCCCATGGGGGACAGTGAGTCACAGGATGGGGTGGAGGAACCAGAAATCATTGTGAGGAAACCATGGGTCAGAGGCCGAGAACCTGGAACACACAGACATGAGGGACCAAGGCAAGACATTGGATCAGAAATCAGAAAAGCAATTAAAACCCCAACAGTGTGGCACTTTGAGAGTGTTTTCTTTCTCCCAAATTAAATTCTGCACAGCCCTGCTGTTAAGTCTGTGAAGAGCTCCACGCGCTCGTCTAACTACTAGGCCTTCTCTTTCCCACTACTGGCCAGTTACCTCCACGTTTCCCATCACAGCTATGGGATCCTCCTCAGAGCTGCCGGCCTGCTCACCCACCTCCCGCTGAGGCCCACGTCATCACCCAGTGCCATCTGGCTCTTCTCAGTGCCACGGCCTTGTTCATGAGTCTCATTGTTTTTCTAGACCCTTTCCCCCCTCTCTCTGCAATATTTATCAGGTCAAGTCCTCTTTTTTTAATCTTCCTTATCTTGGGCCAACTATTGGGCTTAACCACGTTGTAGGTCCTTGGCCAGTTCTTCATCATTTAACCTACAGCTGTGCTCTCATTTATCTGATTTGACCCTGAGAATCTCCCTCGAATGTCATTGAAATCATATCACTAAGCCTTCAAAGCTACACTTGGTCCTTCCTAATCACCTCATTTCAAATTAAAGCTCTTGCTAATAGGATGGGAGAGTTGGAAGGAATGTCAGAGATACTTCAAACACTATTTTACAGATAACAAAATTAAGCTCAGAGAGATTAGGATACTTCTTCATGGCTGCTGTAAGCTTTTAGGCACCTGACTCTTGCCATTGCTCTTTTCCAATTTACAATCCAAACAAAATCTTACCCTCTTGTGCCTCATCCATTCAAACAGCCTCTCTGCTCACAACACCACACACTTTAGAAACTGCTCACTTTGTGTTCCAGCACCTCTCGGTGAGCCTGCTTGGCATCCCAGATCGTCCCAGGAAGCTTAATTGTTGGGCATAGTTTGTGTCTTGGCACCTACAACAGATCAGGACATGGGCTCTCCTGTGAGCTGACAGCTCACTGGGACCTCAGCTCCACCAAAGCTGCCTCTGCACGGAGGCATCGAATTGTTGGCAGGGTGGGGAGAACACTGGGAAGCTACAATCCTTCTCAGGTACAAATGAGTTTGAAATTCTAAGTAAATCATGCCCCTCACAGGTCCATGTCTATCTGTGTATTTACACACACCTCTACATACACAAGGAAGTATATATAACATGTGCATACTATATATATATATATTTTTTTTTTCTTTTGAGGCAGAGTTTCATTATGTTGCCCTTGGTAGCATGCCCTGGTGTCATAGCTCATAGCAACCTCAAACTCTTGGGCTTAAGCAATTCTCTTCCCTCAGCCTCCCAAGTAGCCGGACTACAGGCACCCACCACACCTGCCTGTCTTTCTGTTGCAGTTGTCATTGTTGCTTAGCTGGCCCAGGCTGGGTTCAAACCTGCCAGCCTCTATGTATGTGGCCAGTGCCGTAACCACTGTGCTACAGGTGCTGAGCCAATGCACACTGTATTTTAGTAAGTCATTAAACTTTTGTTTTCTTAGAGACAAGGTCTCACTATGTTGCCCAGGCCAGGGTCAAGCAATCCTCCTGGCTCAGCCACTAGAGTAGCTGGGACTACCAGCATGTACTACCATGTACTACCTGGCTCTGAGAAAAGTCATAAAAATTCTTATACTCTGATACCATGTAAAGGGATTTTACTATATTCATTGCTCTTGATCAATTCCTATCACCCAAAATGCAAGGTCTATAGACACAGCCCCCTATCTTCTGTCTATCTTTGGTTTTTAAATGCAGCCCGTCACCCACAGCACCTTTTGCTCCATGCTACAAGTCCCTTTCGAATGTTCTGCTCAGTTAATTTCTGCTGGTATAATCCACGATCTGGTAAAATAACAAAACTAGAGGCAGTAATCACATTTAGCTGAGAAGGAGATGAAAAGAGGAAGGGGTTGTCTGGCAATGGGAAGGAGGAGGACTGTGCCCCAAATGGCAATGGGCTCAGCTATTCAAGCAGTGGGGTGCACAGTCCTCGAAACACCAATCTGCAGGAGGATCCAGGAACAGTCTGTCAGATTATCAGTTACTAGCCTGGGGCGAAGTCACAGATTTACTCACTGTGCACATGCTCAGGACCATCACTTGCTAAATCACTTACTTAGCACATGCTCAAAGACCATCACAAGGGAGAGGAAGCAGCTAGTAGACTTTGAAGACTAGAAACTAGGAGAATGAAGGATGAGCAGCGTCTGAGCCAGCCCACAGGGTGGGAGAGTCCCCACTGCCGCTCGCTTCTAGGGGTTCTGAATACTTGTAATTTCACCTGGGGCCTGTCTCCACTGACAGCTGTGACTGCTATTTTCATTTTGAAATTCAGCTGTTCCTTTGCCAGTCTTGACACAACATTGTAGGCATGTTCTGAGGCATGACTCATGATACTCTCCGGAGGCCAACCCCCTTCAGTCTCTATTCAATCTGTGTCTGCTTCCCAACCTACTGGACAGTCTCAGACCAAGATGCAAGATTAAGACCATAGGCAATTGGAGAAGGTAGGAATTTCAGCCAAGACGTTTGGCAAGAGACACTAGGAGACTATGAAAGGCTTGAGGGGCAAAGGTAAGGAGATTAAAAACATAACTGCCAAAGAATACACTAAAAGGGCCCGTGGATTAGATAGCACAATTCCTTCCGTTAACAACCAAGACCAAAGGAGTGCAGCTCCTCCTGGTCTGCGGCAAGACGTCAGGAGAAGAGAAAGGAAGCCAGCGAGCTCTGCCAGCATCTTGGGGAATAAAACCTGACCCTTAGGATTCAGGTGCTAAAAAAGAGGATTTGGTTGGGAAAAAAAGGAGTTTTATCATCAATCTATTCATTAATAACTACTCAAAGAAACACCTTCCAGACAAACTTTTGCACTAAACATTGTGATTTTATTAATTTCCCCCCCAAACACAAAGCTTTGCACCACATCATAGTAGTGTTCTACCACAAGAAAATCCCAAGGTTATATTGGGGACAGAGAGAGATGGGTGATGTACAGGATTATTTTGTCATTCTTAAGTAAAATCGTCATGACACGCTATTCCAACCTCGTATAACATGCAGATTATTGCTTAGAACTTGCATATACTTTAAATGGCACACGAAGTACATCAACACTTCAAAATTTGTAATGGAAACACTTAGACATTTATTATTCCTCCATATGAAGCTCAACAGGAACTAAAATAAAGACTAAAAATTGCTATTGCTATTTTAATGACTGATGAATCCCAGTAACACTAATATATAAATCAACTAGTCTTGAAATTGTACAAACTAAAGTTCTTCAGCCTTATGGAAATGAAAGGTATGTTCTCAAAATGGTAAGTGTATTTTGAAAGACTTCAAAAAATCTTTATGATAATTAAATGTTACATATTCTTAGGGAAAACCACATCACTAGAGCTATTGCGTGTGCTGTAGATATCAAGGAGCTTTTTCAAATAAAATCTACCTCTAAGTATTACAAATCATTACCACCAAAAAAAAAAAATCTCATAACTTTTCCTACATTACAATTTCGTGAGAGTATTTGACAATTATAATTTGAGAGTAATTAAGTAAAAAGTAGACACAGGTATCAGAAACAAACCAAGCAAGAAACAGAAAATATATAGCACATTTTTATTTACAGTTGTAGCTTTAAGCTTCATTAACCAAGAATTAGCAAACAACTCTCATGTACACTGAATTCCAGGAAAAAATTGCAGAAAAGATATAAAGAAAAAAATATACAAAGGATGTTTAACGAGTTTTCAGCCAGAGGTATTGTACTTATAAATCTTTGAGATTTAGAAATATTTCTCATTGTTTTTGGTTTTATCCACAGGGCCTGATATAAAACTGCTGCTCAGAATAAATGTAAACATTTTTCGATGCAAACAAACCGATCTTTAGGAGCCGCCTGCCATTCTTCCCCAGTGCAAATGTCTTCCAATAAAGAGATGACACGAGCAAAGCAAGCAGAGGCTGTGTGAAGCCCAGCCTCAGAGGGGGCAAGGCTCAAGTCCTTGGGTATTGTCCTTTGGCAAACAAGTATCCCATTTGCTGGTAGGCTTGTTTTTAAGGAAACATAACCATAGAAAAGTCTTCCCTATTATAAAAGAGCAGGACTCTGAAAATAATTCTGCAGCAACCCAGCGGCCCCTCTCCTATTCAAGAATTACCTCAATTCCTCCTCACTGCTGTCATGAGGTCCTAAGGTCACATTGAGGTAATGCACACGCCTACTGTAAATCCTGCTGAAACCCGCTATAAAGCTCTTATTGCTAAACCAGTTTAAGCGATTGCAGGTGTCTCTTAATAAAACCATAACATTATTAGTTTTGCCTCGAGTTGTAAACAGGTGTTATTAAACGCTGAATGGCTTCCTGTCGCCTCTTAACAAATGATGGTTTGTTTGAGCTCTTCTGGAACTTATTACAAGGCTTTTATCAATGACAAAATCTATTTGTAAACTTTTAAATTTGCCACAAGAGCTTGGGAAGCTTTTACATACCTAAGAAGGTCTCAAAAGTTGACAGAGAAAGGTGTTGGCGTAAGGGAAGGTGGGCTGATGAAGTCTTTGGGGTAACAGGAGGAAGAGATGGAGGGTCTGGAAGCATTCATGAGAAAATGTCTAGATCCAGGAAGGAACGTCACGGCTCTAAGGGGGAAAGGGATTCCTGTGTTTCCTCTGACCCCCGGGCCTGCCAGCTCTGTGTGGTTCCCACGCACACGTGCTCTGCATCAGAACTCACTCTCAGAGCTTCAGTGCATTTGCCATCAGCCAGCTGTGTTTAAGGCTAGGCAGGTGTGTGCGCCCAGAGACAGAGGGAGGGTCTCACTGCCCTGCTGGCTCCTGCCCGTTAAGAAACACTGTGACATTCTTCTGATAAAACTATACAAGAATCCTTCTTATGGAACCCAAAACACATACAAATACACTGTGACACTCTTCTGATCAAACTATACAAGAATCCTTATGGAACCGAAAACACATACAAATACAAATACGGAAATGTCTATGACGTAGTTGGGTACTTCATCTAACAGAATAAAAACCACTTAAAGCCAAATCAAATGCATATTTACATTTTGGAGTTAAGGGCAGCTCAGAAACTTGTTCAACTATTCATTTGCATAGCATCTTTTGGAACAAGGTTTATTGCACTTAGAAATGACACAGGAGAAACATGCACCTTGTGACCATCCTCTCCCCCGTGTCTGCGTAAGAGTGTTTCTGAACACACGGTGACAAGTGGTACAACCAACAGGAAAGCTGACTCTCCACACCAGCGAGGAACTGTCCTCCAAATGCCCAGTGTGCCTCAGAGGAAATACACAATTTAGAGATTGACACTTTAGCAAAAATTTGATTTGAGTTCAATTATTAAAAGGTAGAAAATAATCTGATTCAAAGACCTAAACTAGGTAGTTTTTTAAAACTAGGCCTTAAAAACAGTACTGGGTCATCCATAGTGTATCCGAGTCACTGTTAGGGATGGCAACAACATAGCTATTATTCTTCTCAATGCAGGGTTAGTCCATCAGATAAACCAAAAAGGTGGGGGGGGGGGGAAATGTTAATGTCAACTTACTATAGGTTACCAAAATGATTTAAGCAGAGTGGACTTCTTTGAACTCATATATATATTTTTATATACATATAATCTCCATTTTGAGTTTTATATAAACTCAAATAATTCTTTAAAAGATCTTAGACGCAAGAGTGCAAACTCTACAAACCAAAACTCATAATTTCTACATTTTCACAAATAACTCCATGCAGGATCTATGATCTTGCATGCGATAAATTGATTTCCATTCAAGTTTCACAAGAACTTCTAGGTTCTAGAATACTACACATTCAAAGAACGTCTTTGTAATTACAGGTTGTCACTAATCTTCTCTACAAAAATAGAATTGCTTAAAAATGTATACCAATTTGCTTTTATTTTCTATAAATACTTTATAATAGAGTTGTTAAATATCAGACTACCTACTAGAATCGTTTAATCTATGTAGTCAAAATACTCAATATCTAAAATGTCTAGCAAAAGTTTGTCATTTAATAAATGAAAAGATCATTTAATAAATGATATATTCCGTCTTCATTTGTATTTTAGGTAGGTGGATATGATCACAGAACAAATCGTATCTCCTTTGGAGAACAGACTTAAAGTAGGATGGCAGTTAGCACTAGCATTTCCACGTCACGTCTGTTGTAAGGGGGAAATATACAGAACTTACCTTTTGGATACTTCATTTGGCTGTTGAATTAACTCTCATGCAGCTAGCGTAAGATTGGGCTTACAGACTAAGGGGGTAACAAATCTGAGTTCCAAGCTTTAATATTTTAAATATGCTTCTGTAGTGAGCAGCTACACCAATGAAAGATAATGCCGATGAAAGTAACAGTGAAGTCTGAAGCAGGAAACAGTAACTCGGTACCTACAAAAACAGAAACTGCTACAAAGCGACTGACTGATTACAGCTTTGTATCGGCTTCATTCTGAAGGCAGGTTTAAAATGTGTGTTCAGAACTATACAAATATCCAGAGTCAAAAATATTTATTTCAAGGTTTATTTCTTTCTAAATGAATGAATTTCCAAAAGAGTTTTATAATATAAATGTTTTCCTTTTTTAAAAAGCCACTTCTCTTGCAAAAGAGCAAGAACAAGGTAAAATCACTGACTTTCCCACCCCCTCTAGACAAGCAATATATATTTAAGTGCCCCTGATGCGGACAGCACTAAATGTAGTAGCAAATTCTCAATTTAATATTAACTGTTTTGAAAACAAATAACTATGTTTTGTATTACTTTAATTCTTCAAAAATAGGCCGGATGCCGTGGCTTGCGCCTGTAATCCTAAGCACTTTGCGCTCAGGGTTTGGGACCAGCTTGAGCAAAGGCAAGACCCCTACCCCCGTCTGTCTCTACTAAAAATATAAAAATTAGCTGGGCATTGTGTTGCATCTATAGTCCCAGCTACTCAGGAGGCTGAGGCAGGAGGATCACTTGAGCCCAGGAGTTTGAGATTGTAGTAAACTATGATGACACCACTGCACATTACGTGGGGTAATTTCAGTCTAATTAATTATACTAAGATAATTAGTCTATTTGTCTCAAAAAAATACATAAATAAGTAAATAAAAAGTACTTAGTACAAGCCAATCAATCTCATTTTATCATTTAGTTAATGACTGAGATTTAAATTTCCTTCTTTAGACATGTTCTAAAATTCATCAGGCTCTATCTGCATTGGAAAACCAAACAAAATAAAATAAAAATAAAAAGTCTTGATTTTATTCAGCTAGTCTTCCTTCATCAACATAGCATGAACTATGAAAGAGAGCCAAACATTATTCTTCAAACTGAGAAAATGAATGCTTAGATCTTTTGATGTGGGTTCAGTTAAGTTCAATTATTCACTACCAGTTGAACTAAACTTCTTTACCTTAGGTAAGAACAATCATCACAGTCAAATACTTGCAAAAAATAGATAAAAGAAATAATAGATAAATATACAGGTTGATGTCTAGAATGCAAGAACCAAAGTAAAAGCAAATACATACACAAGTCACCAGTCATCCATCTGCACATAACCAGACAATAATTTTGAAAATTAGAATATGTGGATTAAATTATCTTATTTTCTTCCTGTCCTTTAAGAAAGAAAGAAACACAAAGCACTCAAAATGCTGACTAAGCCAGGATGGGACGGATGTGAGTAAAATATAAATACTGATGTTTTTGCACTAGTTGGGATCTCATCAAGAAGAGGCCGATTTTAGGTGCACAGTAAGTACATATTGCATAATACTTCGGTACTGATGATGTTGGGTTCGGAACTCAGAGATTTCGCAAATAGAAATAACATAGACAAATGCAAGAGAAGCAGATAGGAACAACGGTATTAAAGCTTTTTTCTTAATGATTCTTCCTATGAGCCATGGGTCCTAAATAGTCATCTATCAACATGCATTTTTAGAAGAAATTCATCTCCTAAAGAGGTCTTAAGCCTTACTATAACATAAAAATGCAATAATTTGATAAAATGCTAAAAATAGGAATAAGAAAGTGACATCCAAAAAAAAAAAATCTTAAAATGCAGGAAGTGATTTCCATAACTAAACTAATGAAATAGTCCAAGAGTGGTAAAATATTTCATCATTAGGGATGATTCCATATCGGAAATGAAGGATATACAACTTTCTAAACAGCCTAAGAAAAGAATATGTCGACCAATTTAGAAATTAAACCCCATAGAGGTGTTGACAGGCGGAGTAAGAAAACAGTGCTTGATGACAAAGATTAGGAGCTATTTACAGATTTGAAAGTAGTTCCCATTCTTTCAGCAGAATTGGTGACATAAAACCAAGTGCACCAAGTTATCATAGTCCTCTTTCTATACAGAGAAAAATATGAATGCAGGTTAAGAGATTTCTGGAAAGATTCACCACTATATTTATAATTTTTTATTCGAACCTTGAAGATTTTACCCATGCTTGTAAATAACACGCAAGAAAGAAGCACAGATCATAGAATGAAAACTAAATTTTAGTTTCTCTTTTCTAAAAGTAAAAAAAAAAAAAAACCAAGACGCCGAAGCCCTGAATAACAATTATTATTAATGAAGAAGCACAAAACATGCCAAGGGTTCATCCTATGGGAAGATAAAATCAGGGGTAGTGACGCCGTTCGCTTGTCAACAGCACACACCGTTAGTCGAGTTTTCCATTCTGAAGGCGATTTTGGGCTTTCTCTTTTCTGAAGAGAGAGATGACTTTGACGCATCCTTTTGAAATTTTGATCATCCACATGATGTTCATCACATCCAAGATAACACAGGAAGCAATCCAGGAACACTGGATTAGTAAGCCGAGCCTTTCGTAGGGTTCTGTTCCGTACACGGAGTACATGAAGCCGTACAGGGGCGGCATGGAGGCCACGCGCACCAGGAAGAACACCACCATCATGAGGATGCCGTTGACGACGTTGACTGTGCAAAACTTAGGGTATTTCAGAGCTTCAAAGAACCATCTGGAAAAAGAACGGAGGAAAATCACATTGATGCTGCATCTCTGAGGAGTAGCCCTGTTAGTTTCCGTTTGTCTTTTTTTTTTTTTTTTTAAATTCATTGAAAGTCCCACTAAGATTTACACAGAAAGGCAAAGTGCCTGCCGTGGTTGACACGATGCTGAAAGAGAAGGAAGTCAGAAGATTCGTCAGACAGCACAGAAATAAACCTGCACAGATGTGCTACTCAACTGGTTTTAATAGGGGCATGAAAGTAATTCAAGGGAGAAAGAATGTCTTTCAATGAACTGTGCAAAACTGTATATCCACATGCAGAAAAATGAACTTACTCCTTAGACAAAAATTAACTCCAAGTGGGTCAAAGACCTAAATGCGAAATGAGAAAACCATAAAACTTCCAGAAGAAAATGTAGGGAAAATCTGTCTGATTTGGGATTTTATAAAATATTTTACATAAAATACCAAAAGCACAATCCATGTCAGAAAAACTGACAAGCCAGCCTTCACTAAAATTAAAAACTTGCTCCTCCGTTAAGAAAATGAAAAGATAACCACATGCTGGGAGAAAATATTTACCATATATTGTGTAAATGTTTATACATGATGAAGTACAAATATGGTATCTGTATAAATATTTATTGCTTCTATATAAATATATGTAATAAAGTACAACACACAATATGATAAAATATACATAGAATTCTCAAAACTCAGCAATAACAATTCGATTAAATGGGAAAAGAGTTAAACAACTTATCAGAAAATACAGATGAAAATAAGCATATGAAAAGATGTTCAATGTTGTTTGTGATGAGAAGATACAAATTTAAACAGGAATACTACCACACACCTATTAAAACAGGGGTTTTTGGCTAAAATCCAAAAACACTAACAGTTGGTGGCAAGAACATGGCACAACAGGAACACTCATTTAATGATGGTTGGAATGCCCGATGGTACAGCCTCTTGACAATTATAGAGAGGTGTGTATACCCACATGAGTGTGTTTCCAAATTCTGTATCAGCTGGGAGGCCATGGAAGAAAGATGCCTCTGTAGTGATGGGCACACCCAGTGCCCACATCTTGGTTTCTAATACCGTTCACGATGAAGGGAACCAGGGCTCCTTGAGAAACGGCTGATTCTAGGTCTAGAAACAGAGGACATACCATATGGATCTCTTAGAGAATCAGGTAGTGCTGGAAAGTAAGGAACTACTCAGAAACCAAGATGTCTTTTATGTCAAAAGAACTCAACAGCCAACTAGAAGAGCTCTCAGGGTCAAAAACAGTTTGAGCAACAAAATAAATGATATAGTACTGAATAACCAGTAGTTCATACTGATATGAATGAATAAAGAGAGACGAAACAAATCTCCTGCTCAGAGTGACTGCAAATAGTTTACATAGATATTGCACCTTCAAAGAAGTAAAGCATAACTCCCCCTCCTCACATGCAGCTGGATGTGTCATTACAGACTGAATTGGGTCCCCCTAAATTCTTACGTTGAATCCCTAAGCCCCACTGTGACTGGCTGTATTTGGAGGCCCTTTATGGAGGTAATTACAGTTAAATGATGTCACAAGGATGGGCCCCAATTCAACAGAATCAATTGAAGAGGAAGAGACAACAAAATCCTCTCTCCCCCTCCTTCTGTGTGTACGCAGAGAAACGTTCACATGAGAACACAGAGAGAAGGTACCTTCGGCAAGATCAGGAGACAGGCCCCCACCAGAAACCAACCTTCCTGGCCTCTGGATCTTGGACTGTAGTTTCCAGAACTGTGAGAAAATAAATTCCTGCTGTGTAAACCACCCAGTCGGTGGCATTTTTTATGGCAGCCCCAGCAGACTACCACACACAGTGACTTCCTTCCAAAGGGCACAGTATGGAAGGGGGGATGGCTTATGACGAAGCCGTCCTGGATAGAAAGGATAGCTTAACGACAGAGCAACCCACAAACCACCTCGGCCAGCTGGACGAGAAATGGTGCGTCATGTTCACAGCATGCAGTCCTAATGAAACGTGATGGCAACGACACTGGACCTCTGTGGTCTTCCTCCCGAAACTCCACAATCCCAGTATAGTCATGAGAAAAACATCAGAGGGACCCAAATTAAGAGACATTGCTTCTACAAAACAACTGATCAGTAATCCTCATACTGTCAAGGTCAAAGACAAGGAACATCTGAGAAACCATCACCACCAAGAGAAGCCTGAGCGGAGGTGACAAATAAATTAACAGAGTATCATGGGATTCTGGGACAGTAATGGGACACTGGGAAACAACTAAGGAACTCTGAATGAAGTATGGACTTTAGTTGGTAATAATGTACCAATATCGGTTTGTTAATCGTACTGACTGCCCCACGCTAAGGTAAGATGCAACAGCAGGGGAACTGGATGTGGGGCATATGGAACCCTCTGTATCATCCTTGCAACTTCTTTAAAAAAGTAAACCTATTCTACGATTGAAAGTGTATTTTTTAAAAGTTCAGTGAGCCTTTGCCCCATTCTACTTTTATCTCCTTAAAAAAACTACCTTGCCTAATTTTATATCGTTGTTTCAAAGTTTAAATTGTAAAGGCAGTAATACATATCCATGTACAACGATCTTCATATTCATTTCACCTGAATTAGTCACGGTTAAGCTGAAACTGTTCAAGCTAAAAACCAAAAATTAAACTAAAAAGCTTCCAAGTATTTCATTGAGAGATTAAAATATCCAATGGGAATAATTTATAGAAGAAGAGATATAATTTACATGTAGGATGAAAAGGGGAAGGCTAAGTTGTTCAAGACAATTAAAAGAGAAATTATTTATTTTTTTAAAGAGAAATTATTTAGACAGCAACAGTCAGATTAAGAAAATACAGGGTGCCCCCAAAGTCACCATACATGATAAGGGAAACACGGGAAACTGCGGCTAAATGGACCTTTATTTACAGAATATTCATTACAAAATTTTACAAAATGTTTATGAAATGTTCTCTGTAGGTTGGCCACCTCTTTCTACACACACACACACACACACACACACAGAGTCTTCTCTCCCACTCAGGGTGAACGTGTTCCAAGATAATGGATAGTTTGCAAGTTTGTTAATTTGTCCTATGAATGGAGACTTTTGGAACACACTGTAATATTGCAAATGGCAAAAACATCAGGGAAGCAGTAACAGCCACACACTTTAGTCCAGATCTGTCCTCCAGCCATCTCTTCTCCAAACACCTCCTTCCTCTTCTCCTTCAGCCATTCATTTCCTTGACTACAGGGTGACCTTGGGATTACTCAAAGAATGCTATACCTCAAATAAACCATCCCCCTCTAATCACAAGTATTTCATTTCACTCAATTTCATGTAAACTTCTTCGACCCCCAAAGCCTCAGATCCCTCTCTGCCAGCCTCCACACTTCCTTTCCTACTTCATCTGAACATAAAGTCGACATCAGAACACACATCAGCACCTTCCGTTCTTTTGTCACATCACCCCGCCCACCCACCCTGCCTGGCTCCGTGGCCTCACCAGGTGGCTTCCCTCAGGCAGCATGGTAAGCCTGGAGGAGCAGGTGCAGTGCTAGGCCATCAGGCTGCCTGGTTCAGAGCCTAGTCCTGCCACTCGGCAGCTGTGTGCTCTTCAGCTGTATGACCTGTATGTCTGTTTCCTCTCTATAAATGAGAATAATAAGAGCACCTCTTTGTACTCTCATACTATGACTTCGATAAATATTTTCATCCTCATCTCCATATGTTAAGTAAATGGCACAGATATGTTTTTAGGAGATAAAAACTTCAGCCTGACGTTTCTTTTACTTAACTCCATACAGCCACTTACAAACCTGCCCGACCATTCAGGTCATTTCCCTTCTTCATTAGTTTCTGCATCTCTATCCCATCAGAGGAACTAGTCTCTTCTATTAACTGAGATACAGTTGCCTCTTGAACAGCATGGGTTAGGGAAGCCAATTCGCTCCTCATACTAAAAAATCTGCATGTAACGTCTGACTCCCCCGAAATATAACTACTAATAGCCTACCGTTGCCTGGAAGCCTTACTAATAACAGAGCTGATTAACACAGGCATGTTATATATTACTCTTAAAGCGAGCTAGGGAAAAGGAAATACTAAGAAAATCACAAAGGGAGAGAAAATATATTCACTATCCGTTAAGTGGAAGTGGGTCTTTATGAAGGTCATCTTCATAGTCCACACGCTGATGGAGGAGGAGGTGCGGAGGCTGGCCTTGCTGTCTCAGGGTAGCAGAGGTGGAGATGGGGAAGAGGGGCAGCAGAGGGGCAGGCACACTTGGTGTGACTTTTATTGAGAAAAAAAAAAATCCATGTACGAGCAGATCTGTGCAGTTCAAATCCATGTTGTTCAAGGGTTAACTGTATTACAGTCCATCAACCATGAATTCCTTCCATTCTGACCCCAAGATCTCAAAATTTCTTTTCAAGCACCTTACCTTTGCTTTCAGAAAAAAAATATTCACCTTCTGAGATTTTCTTCAATAAACGATCCCCTTTCCCCTTGCTCCATCAAGTTCCCCATCAATTCTTTCCCCTTTCTTACCAACATGGTCCATGCTTCCTAATCCCCAAATCTCTCCTCCTCTGCTTCCTTTCCTTGCCAAACCTTTTGAAAAAGGAGTCAACAACATATTCACAGACATTCTCAATACTCTCCAAAATCCAGAAGAGTATGACTGTGTATCTCTGCAAAAGAAATGGGTCACCAGTGGCCTCCTCATAACCCAGACAGTAGATTCATCCTAGCCTCCATCTGGTTGACCTCTGCATAGCATGTGATACTGTCAACCACTACACTTCCTCTTTCCTTCCTTGATTGCTACAATACTATTTCCTCTTGATTCCTTAACTATGTGTTAAGAATCAGTCTTCAGCCTTTTGGCAAGAGATGCCATCTTCTAGTAATTCACCAAAATGACAAACACATGGGGAAAGAGGCGAGGCCCCCAATACATGCTCTCCAGGCTTTTTAGGAAACATGGAGTTGTTCTCTTGGCCACAGACATATGCATCTACAAGAAAAGGGATGTTGCAGACATCAAGGGAATGAATGGGCACTGTTCAAGAAGGCCACACAGATGTTACCATGGCAAAACTGGAAGAGACACCCAGCATGCTTGTTGGTATTGTTGTAAACAAACAAGTTAAGGACAAGATTCTTGCCAAGAGGATTAATGGTCGTATAGAGCATAGTGAGAACTGTAAGAGCCAAGAGCGCTTCCTAAAAACACCTAAAGGGAAATGAAGGAAACCAAAGAGAAAGGCACCTGGGTTCAACTGCAGTGCCATCCAGGGAAGCACACTCTGTGAGGGCCAGAGGAAAGGAGCCTGAGCCCCCAGAACCGATTCCCTGTGAATTCATAGCTAATGGATGGACAGTGTAGCACACAGGAGAACCAAGAGAACCAGGTGAAAGGGACAGAAGGTGCTGGAATCTCTTCCCTGTGAATTCCTGCTGTAATGGGCATAGCAAGCTTTGTCACAGCCAAAGGGAAGGCTTCTGGAACCTATTCCTTGTGAATTCACGGCACCATAGGTGCAAAAAAAAAAAAAAAAAAAATTAGTCTTCAGTTCCTCTGCCAGTCCTTCATGCTTCCCAGGGACCACTTCTTTCTGAATGTTCTACCAAGGCCATTTCACTCATTCTCAGGGGCTCACCTGTATATGCAGATGACACAAATAGTCTGGTTTCAAGAGCTTTCTTTCTGAGCCTCTAGTTCCTCATTTCTCACTGGGCATCTTCACTGACAAACAAACCACAAATTCTCAACTATGGATACAACCCAACATGTCTATGACCAAGACCCAAATCCATGCCCAGACTCCCCTCTCCCATTACCACTGCCACAAGAAACTACCTGTTTCTCCTTTGATCCTCCCAATCTTAATAAATGGCATTACCATTGACTCAGGCATCCAAATCAGAAGCCTGAACTATTCCTACTGTCTGTAACCAAGCCCTGTCTGTTCTACCTCCTAAAATCCTTCCTACTCTGGGCGGTGCCTGTAGCTTAGTGGGTAGGGCGTCAGCCACATACACCAAGGAGGGCAGGTTCAAACCCAGCCCAGGCCAGCTAAGAAATCAACAATGACACCTGCAATGAGGAAATGACCAGGCATTGTGGTGGGCACCTGTAGTGCCAGCTACTTGGGAGACTGAGGCAAGAGAATCACTGGAGCCCAGGAGGTTGAGATTGTTGTGAGCTGTGATGCCACACACCATACTGAGGGTGATAGAGTGAGACTATGTCTTACAAAAAAAAAAAAAAAAATCCTTCCTACTCCTGCCATTCCCACCGCTGCCATTTTCATTTTTGGTCTTCAGCATCTCTTACTCAAATGACTGCAGTGACCCAACTGATTCCCCTAACTCTACCTTTCCAGCTTCCTCCCTTCCCGGCCACAAGTCCTGCACTATCCTCAGCCCCGGCTATTCCTGTTCTCCAACACTTCGTGCACTTGCCAAAGTTTTGGCTGTCTGGAAATCTAATTACCTACACACCTAAACTTAAAGAACTTATCTTTTGGCTTTACTGTGGAACCCCTCGGCTTCACTGCTGCCAATTTTTTCCATCTGACCAGTGCTTGGAC
This sequence comes from Galago senegalensis, assembly GCA_963575145.1. Lineage (NCBI taxonomy): Eukaryota > Metazoa > Chordata > Mammalia > Primates > Galagidae > Galago > Galago senegalensis. The sequence continues at coordinate 20,089 of CAUYTI010017143.1, forward strand.
TTTAAGCCAGTTTCTTTCAAAAGAACGAACCCCTATACTAATATTCATAATAATTCAACATGAAATAGTCTTTATATAACTGTCCTCCTTATCTTCCTCCCCCGTGACAGAAAGGCCACTTGTTCTGCTAGAATCCATTTCTTCTTACCTAATCAGGACATTCTTTCATTCCCACACAAAGAAAGGCACAAGAGAGGAGGAAGCAGGCGCACATTTGGGAAGGAAAAAAAAGAGGGAGAACACTCTCTCTCACCCCCCCCCAACCATGTTTACTACAAAGGTGTCAAAGAGAACGCAGCAAATTGTGTGTGTTTATAATCCTCCCCCAAGCTCCACCACGGAGAAAATCCTGTCTTTGGTCCTTCAAGCACTTCTTTCCCCTGCCCTTCTAAAGGAACTTGAACTTCCTATTAAATTTCCTGGGAGTTAATTGTATCGAAGTGTGGTACTTACTACAAATAATACAAAAATAGAAACTATCTGGTCCAATTCACATTTGAATTAGAGGACGGAGGGCTATTTGTAGGTGGGGGGGGGGAAGTAAGAAAAGAGAATGGGGACAAAGAATCTATGTCTGCATGGCACTGACTTAGTAAGTTTTAAAGGAGTTGGGAGTTGACAGCTCTAAGTTTGCAAGAGCCCTGGGAAAGCTGTGAGGTCCAGGAGATATTGTGAGTTCGAGAGGAATGAAGAGAATTTTAAGAAGTGCTGTTGTAACAAGCTGGATCTTTGTTGACATCTTTGGAAAAACTCCAGCAAGGATTTAGATGCTGGACCGTTTCTGAGACTCCAACACAGCAACTGGGCTGTGAGTGGATCCGACTCACATCTTGGTTGCACATATAACTGTTTCAGGCAGGTAAACATTTGTACTTAGGAAATATTAACCCTAGAAAGTTGGGAATACAGGAACTTAATCTTTAAAAAGTTGCTCTCCATCCCAATATTATGTCGGTTCCAAAACTACTCAATTAGTCCCTGCTTACAGCTCCTCTTTTTCTCTTACTTCCCACAACTAGACATTCAACTTCATCTTTTAGATACCACCTTTTCTTCTTTTCTCATCATTCCAACATTCCTCACTCTAGCCTTGCAAACTCTCCACTCAGACACTGTCTGTCCTCTTATCCAACATCTCTGAACTCATCACCTCCCCGCCTCATTTTCCTAGTTCCCTATCACTTTTGACGGGCCCATTTCTCTGGGTCCATTATAGCATTTATCTTAAATTGGTCCCTGCTTCCTATCTTTAATTTTTAATGTTATTTGCCTTTTCACTGTGCTGATGTCTGCACTGGTGGTGCAATGCACCGGTGGGTCAAACCACTGGCGTCTCAGCACAAACCAAGGCAACTGTAGAAGCCACTGCAGTTTTCACTGCCACACACTTGCCGTTAAATACAGACATGAAATCCGAAAAAGGGAAAAAACAGTTTCATTTAGGAATGCCCTTGATGAAGCAGTAAGAATTACTGATTTTATCAAATTCCAAGTCAGTGCCTTTTTAACATTCTGTGTGATAAAGTGGGAAGTAAACCAAAAGCACTTCTGCTGCCAAGTGTGATAGCTGTCTTGAGGACAAACCCTTGGACAGCAGCTTGATCTGTAAGCTAAACCATCGGGCCTTTCTGTGGAACACCATTTTTACTTAAAACAACAAATACGGTGGCTTAAGCACTGGGCAGGTATTGTCTCAAAAAAAAGAACAAAGTAGGCTCATCACGTCATGGAAAGAACTGACAGTATTTGTTGCAAATAAAAATTTGAACTTTCAAGTGAAAGTCAGAATTTTGGAAAATTTGTATCTGCCGCTGTGAGCTTGAAAGCCTGCCAATAGTAAAGGACTTGGGCAACAAGATCTCAGGTGGTATTAACCAATGTGGGTATGTCTTTAATGTCATCTAATACATGTATGAATATTTTAGAAAACCTACACAATTCAGTGAACCAATATTTTTCAAGTGACCAGGACATGATGGATCCAAATTACGCACGGGTAAAATATTCAAAGCCCAGGGGAAACCAGGGGAGTTGAGTGTGGAGAGTAGGAAACAGGCATTCAGAATCCACATTTAAGTACACTTCAAGAAACTACCTCTTGGTATATTTTAGTGAATATTCACTATTCTTAGAAAAGGCTACAAAATACTCCTCCCCTTTCCTACTACATTATTAGTTCCGGGAAGGTGGATATTGTTCACATGCTTCAGCCAACACGAGGTATCACAGAAAGATCGAAAGCGGACGCAGACTTGAGGATCCAGCTGAATTCACCCATTCCAGACAGAAAAGAGATCTGGGAAAACGGGTAACAATCAAACTCTTCCCAGTGAAAGTTTTGTTTTTGGCAATGTGTTTTTCATGTACACACATAAAAATACTCTGTTAATATTCAATACTGTTAGTGTTAAATATTAAATTCTTTAAAACATCTACATTTTAATTTCCAATATGATAAATATCAGTAGATACAACCCACAGGAAAAAAAATTAATTCAGGTTCCTCAATAATTTATGAAACCAACAAGTTTGAGAACCATTGTTTATACCACTACTACCAGCACTTTTGGGGGGGGGTCGTTTTTCACATAATGTCATGTTTTACTACCTCGTTCTTTTATATTTTTTAGTACTATTTTCTGAAACACAGACAGGAAGTAGACACTATACCTGAAGCTCCCTGGGAAATTTAGGTACTAAAGAAGCATTGAAAGAATGTACTTAGTCACCCACACTTTCACACATAAGATAAAACACAACTATAGCACAGGATGAAGGAGGAAAGAAGAGGATGAGGGAGATGAGGGGGGAGGCCAAGTGCAGGGAGGACGAGAGGTGGGACCTCACCTATGGTGCAAATTGCAAGGGTATGTGGCAAATCTATTAAGAGTAGAATATAAATGTCTTAACATAATAATTGAGTGAGATGCTATGTTAATCAGTTTGATGTAAGCACTCCAAATTGTATATAAAATCAGCACACTGTATCCCATAAATGCATTAAAGTACATAGTTATGATTTAATAAAAAAATTATTAAAAAAATAATAAAGCGGGCAGCACCTGTGGCTCAGTGGGTAGGGCCCCAGCCCCATATACCGAGGGTGGCAGGTTCACACCTGGCCCCAGCCAAACTGCAACAAAAAAATAGCTGGGCATTGTGGTGGGGACCTGTAGTCCCAGCTACTCAGGAGGCTGAGGCAAGAGAATAGCCTAAGTCAGGACTTAGACGTTGAGCTGTGTGACGCTGCCAAGGCACTCTACTGAGGCAGTAGACTCCGGCAAAGTGAGACTCTGTCTCTAAAAAAAAAATAATAATAATAAAAGCTATTTATGACAGGAGATGGAATCTAAAAAAAAAGTATTTAATAAATACTGAAGAAAAATAAAGGTACAAAGTTATTACAAAGCATTGCCTTTTAATAAAATTCATTTAGGGTATCTCCTCATAACGCTTAAGACCGTTATGCTAGAAAGAAATTACCACCATTAAATTATTTTTTCCAAAAGAAACCTAGAACATGGGTATTACTCAGCAGCAGAAATTTACTTGAAGCCAGGTGGTGAAACTTTCTTTCAATCCTCTTTTAGTTTATACCCTACCAGACACAGCCTATGTGCCTTCTTAAATCATACAAAGCTCTAAAATATAACATATAATCTCCTGGCTGCCCCTTACCTTAGAAAGGATTTCAAGCTTTTAATAAATGTATAATATATGTAAAAATGTTTAAATTAAAAGAATAAAACTATCTCTAATTTTATAATTTCTTAAGAAGAGTTTCAAACAAGAAGTTCCTGTGTCAAAGGTAGCTGTTTCCTGACTCAAAATCTTAGGATCATATTCAAGAGACAGAATTTGCTAAAACTTAAACACATTATCTCTTGGAAGTTCACTCATTCACAAAGCAATGCAATGGCTATGCTGCACCACACAGTATCGTTTAACAAAACTGGGCCCCTGACCTAATGAAATGTAAAGATAAACAGGAAACAGAAAAAAGAGAACTTTGTAATAAAATAAACATACAAGGAACATAAACCTATGTTGCTCTTAGGAAAGCACAGGAAAGGGGCACCCAACCCAGCCTGGAAAGAGATAGATTTTAACGATGGAAGGGTCCCTGAGTTGAATCTTGTATAAAGAGTGAGATGACAGGAAGCCCTGCCAGCACACGGGCCAACTGGTATGAGAGGAGAGTTTGAGGAAATGTGGCAGGAGCAGATGAGACGCTGAGTGTGGAGAGCTTTCTGTGTCACATTCCAGAGCTCATATTGTATCCTGCATGAAGCAGAGCCACTGGGAGGATCCACCCGTCAGAGCTGCCTGTGATCCTCAGTGTGGAAGATAACACTACAGAAGAGAGATGCACGGGGGTCAGGGCAGGAGGCAGGAGATGGTCTAGAGCAGGGACCAGAAACTCTGTCCACAGAAAGCCAGAAAGTGGACATTAAAGCAATAGCCCCTGGAGGCTGCAAATTCTCCCCACTCTGCAGCTAGAGGGCAAGAGCAGTTACAGCAGACAAGCGCTCGTGACTATGGTCCAATATAACATCACCCATAAGAGCAGACAGTGGGTTGGCCCATGAGTCACAGTTTGCCAACCTGGCCTAGAGCAGCACTGCCCAAAGGACCTTTGCACAACCACAAAGATGCTCTACTACTGGTGTGTTGCTCAATGCAGCAGCCACGAGACACGAGAGGAGCCAGGAGGCATGGGAAATGCCGAACATCAGACTGAGGGACTGGATTTTTTACTTTTATTTCATCTTACGTTATTTAAATCTAGTCATTATGTGGCTTCTGACTACCCTACTGAACAGCACAGAGTCAGAAGCTGGTAAGATGTAACCAAGTAGGGCACAGACAGCAGAGACAGAGAAGAGGTGGCAAAGGTGGGGAACATTCAGGGGGTGATAGGGTGCCCAATGACACAGCAAAAACAGGTGAAGGAAGCCAGTCAAAGACCTTTCCCACGGGTCAAGCAGGGTGACTGAGTGGAAGGCTGAATGAGAGCACACAGGGGAAATATGCTGCATTGCTTTACACATGTTGAACTTGATATGCTACCTGAGAAAAAACGCCTGACGAGAGTATGAAGAAGACAATACCAAATACGCTCTTCTTTATAGAGAAAATGACAGTGGTACAGGGATATTAAGTAACTTGTCCAAGGGCACAGCAACTATGTGGCAAGGTTGAATTGCAACGTGAGTTTATCTGATCCCACAAGTGAAACTCTATACCCATTAAACACTAATTCCCCCCCAAGCCCTTGATAATCATTTTTCTATTTTTTGTCTCTATGTGTTTGACTACTCTCTGATTTACATGAATGGAATCCTACAAAGTCTGATGAGTTTGCAAACTTGCCACAGTGCCCTTATTGGCAGCACTGTACAAACAACTCGGTAAGGTTTCATAACCTTGGTATATCGATGTCTCACAGCTGTGTTTGTGTTGACACATGGCAATGTCTTACTGAGTCACATTCACTATTGTTGTTGCATGTTTTCTATGCTGTTGTAAGACTGTCAGAGGCTGAATTACAGCAACATTCATAAATTTCTTGTTAAACTTGGAAAGAGTGGAAGTGAATTCAGGGACATATTAGCCCCAGTTTATGGGGATAATGCCAAGAAGAAAATAGCAGTGTACACATGGATTAAACACTTTTTGGAGAGGAGAGAAAGCATCACTGGCGAAGAGAGGTCAAGGCAGATAGTAATCAGCAGACTGATGAACATACTCCAAAACTTAGCCAAATTGTGAGTCAGAATCACTGGTTGACTGTGAGTAGCACAGCAGATCAAATAAACATAGATGGAGAAACAGGAAAATCTTAGCTGAAAATCTTGGCCAACAATGCATGGCTCTTGCATCATGATTACGTACCAGTTCACACACTACTGTCCATGAGGGAGTTTTTAGCCAGTAAAAAAATAACTATAGTGGAACACTCTCCCTACTCACCTGACATGTCCCCCAGTGCCTATTTTCTTTACCTGAAGATAAAGGAAATATTGATAGGAAGACATTTTTATGACATTCAAGGGTAATACAATGACAGTTCTGATGGTCACTCCAGAAAAAGAGTTCCAAAATTGCTTGGAAGAGTGGACTAGGCACTGGTGTCAGTAAAGTTTTCCATGGAAAGTACTTTGAAGGTGACTATCGTAATATTCAGCAATGAGGTACGTAATACCTTCTCTAGGATAAGGTTACAAACTTAACTGTCTGAACTTGTATGCTGTGTGTATTTGAAATAAAAGTACCCTTTTGAAATTTAAAATTGCAAAAATAAAAAGATTTCTTTTTAAATGAGAGACTGAGATAAAGTTAATATTAGAATTTGGAGACAGAAGTTAGTGTTCTGAACTGGACCCAAGATGAGCCAGAGTGGTGCTTATTCTTTTCCCTGAAGCACCCCACTGAACTCTAGGATACAGTGAACACAGCTCCTCTTGCAGCGTACATCATCATGGAGAGTGAAAGAAAGCATTGGCACCAATTACTAAGAATTCTTCATTCTACAAAAAGACTGGGGGTTCAGCTACCACCACCACTTTCTAGCTGGAAAGCCTTAGATAAGCTAACCTTTCCAAGGCTCACATCCCACACTTGTATGATGGTGATGACAACACATGTCACAGATCCACATCTTTTATAGAGTACCTTTAGGATCGTGGGGGGAAAAATTTCCCTAAACTGAAAATAAACAGCACAACTTTAAAATAATGAATGATAAATACTGCTGGGAAAATTGGATAGCCACATGCAGAAGAATGAAGCAGTTATCCATGGCTCGACACCCGTAGCACAGTGGTTATGGTGCCCGTCACAAACATTGAGGCTGGCGGGTTTGAACCCAGCCAGGGCCAGCTAAATATCAATGACAACAGCAACAAAAAAACAGCCAGCACTGTGGTGGGTGCCTGTAGTCCCAGCTACTTGGGAGGCTGAGGCAAGAGAATTGCTTAAGCCCAAGAGTTTGAGGCTGCTGTGAGCTGTGACGCCACATCACTTTACTGGGGGCACATAGTAAAACTCTGTCTCAAAAATAAATAAATAAATAAACATTTATCTATATCTCTCGCCACTCATAAACATTAATTTGAGATGTATATAAGACTTAAATGTAAGACATGAAACCATAAGAATGTTAGAAAAAAGGGTTGGAAAAACTCTACTCGTTATCAGAATAGACAAAGAATTTATGAAGAAGATCCCATTGGCAATCACAGCAACAACAAAAATAAATAAATGGGACTTGATTAAATTAAAAGGCTTCTGCGCAGCTAACGAAATAATCAACAGAACATATATACCACCTACAGAATGGGGGAAATATTCACAAGCTATACATCTGAAAAAGGGCAGATACCCAAAATCTATACAGAATTCAAGCAAATCAGCAAAACAAAAAACCCAACCCCATTAAAAAGTGAGCAAAAGACATAAACAGAAGCTTTACAAAAGATAAATGGTCAATAAACATATGAAAAAATGTACAATGTCATTAACCCATTCAAACCACAATGAGGTATCACTTTGCCCCAGTTAGAATGGCTTTTACTAAAAAGTCTGAAAACAGTCGTTGCTGGGATGGATACAGAGAGAAAGGAATGCTTAGACGCTGTTGGTGGGGGTGCAAATTAATACAACCTCTATGTAAACAGTATGGAGATTCCCCAAAGAACTAAAAGTAGACCTGCCTTTTGATCTACCAATCCTACAACTAAAGGAAAAGTAGTCATTTTATCAAAAGACACCTGCACATCTTTGCAATTCACAACCCACATGCCTGTGAATTCAGGAGTGGATTAACAAAATGTGGTGTATGTACTCTATGGAATATTACTCGGCCATAACAAAGGATGAATTAATCCCTTCTGAAACAATGTGGATGGAGACCATGATCCTAAGTGAAGTACCTGAAGAACAGACAAACACACACCACACGTACTCACTGTTAAATTGGAACTAACCAATGACCACACGTGTGAACAGAGGGAAGCAAAACCCAGTGGAAATCAAGCAGGATGGGCAAAAGCTACCTAATGGGCGCAAGGAATGCTCTCCAAGTGATGGGCACCCTTCTAACCTGACTCCAGCATTACTCCAGCAGTCCATGTAACCAAAAGCATCTGTATCCCAGTAACACCGTGATATAATTTCAAAAATTTAAAATAATGAATGAAATCAATAACCTACCGCTGATTCACAAAAGGGCTGGAAAGCTCTGCAAGCAGGCGAAAATTCCCAACGTAGGCCAGCACTCCGTCTTTCTAGACAATGAACACAGAAAACAGCGTCAAAAATTGCAAATGCTGAAGAAATATTCAATGGCCCCTCGGCATAATTCAGCAATCAATATCAAAGCTGACCAAGCAATTTCCTACCTTTCACTGCTAAACTAATTTTTTACTTATGAAATTCAGAAGTGTTTTTGGAATTCGACAATATTTTTAAAATAGTCTGTCATATACTTATGTTAATTATGTATATAATGTTCATGTGGGACACATACACCCTGAAAATAACCATGAATAGCGGCATTCTCAATTAACTGTAGAAAGAATGACCACAAAGTATCAGGAATTTCATAAGTTGGGGAATTTTATAACAATTAAACATCTTATAGGAACTCATTTTTATATCCACTATTAAGTACAAGCACCTTAAAATCTTCAAGTGTACTGATCCTAAATAATATCTAAGCCTGTGAACATCTTTGGAAATTTTCTAAAATTAACCATAATACATAACACATCCCATCAATTTAATAATATGAAAAGTACAGCACAGCAGAGTTACTAAATGTTAGGGAACAAAGCCGGGGACAGTGGGAGGCTGAGGCAAAAGAATCGCATAAGCCCAGGAGTTTGAGGTTGCTGTGAGCTATGACACCACCACACTCTACCGAGGGTGACAAAGTGAAACTCTGTCTCAAAAAAAAAAAAAAAAAAAGTGAGGGGGAAAAACCCAAAAGTATACATTGTAAAAATTTTATTTAATATACTTCAAAATTTGCAACTAACAGAGGCACTCCAGCACTTCCAATTAAATGAGGATTATGATTATATACCAAAGAAAATATTCTTCTTGACTCCCAATACATACGATGAAACTTCAGAAACAATTTTTCTACTGGTTATTACAAGCTACCTGCCCCATGTGAGGCATTGAAAAAGGTACATGAACTTTATTTCAAGCATTTCTCTCTGAAAATTATTTTGGGAACTTAAAATTCAGAGCTGGATTACAAGGATTAGCTTTACCAAGGCTAATCTACAACTTTTTATAATTTCTAATTCATTGCCCTTACTGAAACTGGGATGTGGGATGAGGAGGAAGGGAGAAGGTCTGGCCAAAGAACTGGCTGGATGAGCACTGTGTGCATAGGCGGTGACCAGTATGGTAGAGGTCACCAAGACACGCTGTACCAGTTCAAAACCACAAAGAAGTATGAGAAAGGTTTTGTGACCTTAGCACAGAAATATAAATAGGTACTTATTTAAGCAGACATTAACCATACTGTTTCCTTTCCTCTTACAATATATTTCTTTAAACAAGATGGAAAAAAGTACAGATTGATTTAGATATACACGCCGGTCTCAACCCACACCTGTCAGCCTCCCTAGGTATGTGACCATTTCCTCCATGAAGCTTATATTTTTGCTAGGGCTGTTATAACCAAGTTTGCTAGGGCTGTTATAACCAAGTACCCTAGACTATGTGGCTCTATCAATAGAGACGAAATGTGCACAGTTATGGCGGCTGGAAGTCCAAGATCAAGGTGTCAACAAGGTCACACTCCCTCTGAAGGCACTGGGGCCTCTCTGCTAGCTTCTTGCAATTCTGTGGCCCGTGGTAGCCTCACTCCAATCCCTGTGTGGCGTTCTGTCTTCAAATTTCCACTTTTAATAGAAATAGTCATAGCAGATTAGAGGCCCACTCATCTTAACTAATCACATTTGTAACGACCCTATTTCCAAATAAGTTTACATTCCAAGGTTCTGAGAGTTAGAACTTCAGCTTGTATGAATTCTGCAAGGGACACAATTCAACCCATAACAATGCTCAGTCTCAAATGCTTTTCTGTGCGTTGTGCCGTATGATCTCTTTGGCTATCAGTCTCCCTAATTTAATATGATGTACCTTTCTGTCTGTAAGAACATGCTGTGATATACTAATACATGTATAAATTAACACGTGGTATGTGAATTTTCATATACAGTGAAGGTAAGTTCATCAGTGATGTCTGGTGAATTCTGGTGTTAGTCTCCTAACTGTTCTCATTTTCATTACCTAAACCCTTACAAAATACAGTCCCAGTATTTGCAGCGTTGTAGATTAACATTAACACTATTCCATACAAATTGCAACAGTTCACCTAATAGGCAAAGTCAAAGATGGACTGTTACTGCTCACAATTATAACACACTTGAGATGCATCAATCAGCGTGATACAACATCCGATTCATTATTATGAACTGCCAATCATAGTTGCCATGCTTTTTGCATCACAGAAAGAGGTTTCCCAAGATGCAGGGTTTTCAGTGGTAACATGGCAAACCAGGACAGCTGTGGGCAGACCACTCCCATCTTTATTTTACCATAAATTCAATGTAATGCATAGTAGAAATCACACGAGCAGCTAAGAAACAGTGAGAAAATTGCCAACATCTGACCTCTTTAACTTAGCAAAAAGAAGTAAAGATACAATAATAATAAACAAACTGTCATTTCTATTTCAAGCGCCTGGATATTATATGTGCTTTTTTAATGAAATAATTTGGTGACTTGTTCAAAGTTTAGGCAAATTCCCCCCCCCAAAAAATTGGTTGAAATATTTAAGTTAAGAAGAGTTCAGAAGAAGCAATTGTGTTCGACTGTAGATAGTCCAAGCAAAAAAGAAATCTATAATGTTCTGCTTTTCTTTTCTTCCACTTGAATTTTTCAATGAATTAGGGCAAGGGAGAACGTTGGAAAGAGTATACAACTAGAACATGACTCTTCGGGGGGAAAAACATTCAAAGATAAAGTTATTTCAGTGATATTCTTCCTTGAACCAGATATAAAAACTTTTTCAATGTTTTTATCAGTATGATCCTTCACTATAACAGATTCATGTCTGTAATAAACATGCACTATTTGCTTCTAAAAAATAAATCCTCTCATTTAAAACACTGGCCCTTTTCCTCTAAGTTTAAGGCAGTTCTTTCAACTTATTTTTTTTCTTCCTTGTTTGATTTGTTGTTTTAAGTCTACAACATTCTATAAAATGGTGTCCGATGTTTAAAGACTACAACAGAACAGACTGTGGCAAATGCCAGGCGTCCCTAATAGAGGATAAATTTGAAAACAGCTTTCCTTTTTTAGCAGGTATGACGTACAGCTGGCACAAATGAAGGGTGGGCATCTACTACCTCCACGTCATTCTTTTCACACATGGTTAAATCTAAAGGCAGAATTTAACGTACTGATCACTACTATGTTCCATCTATTTTCAGCCTATTACTCCAGTATAAAGCCTTTTTTAAAATGTGAATCACTGCCTACCATATTATTAATTCTCCTTCCTAATTGTCTTTTAGTCATTTAATAAGATTTTTAAAAACTTTTTATTGTGACAAAATGCATACAATATAAAATTTACTCTTGGCAACTTTATTTTTTGAGACAGAGTCTCAAGCTGTTGCCCTCAGTAGAGTTCTGTAGTGTCACAGCTCACAGCAACCTCAAACTCTTGGGCTTAAGTGATTCTCTTGCCTCAGCCTCCTGATTAGCCACAACACCCACCTATTTTTTGTTGTTGTTGTTGCAGTTGTCATTGTTGTTTTGGTTGGCCCAGGCCAGATTTGAACCCCCTAGCCTCGGTATATGTGGCCGGAGCCCTACCCACTGAGCTATGGGCACCACCCTATTCTTGGCAACTTTTTAAGTGCACAGATTCAGTGGCATTAAATACTTGCATACGGCTATGCAAAAATCACCACCATCCATCTCCAAAACGTTTTCATCTTCCCCAAATGAAACTGTGTACCAATTAGGCAGTTCCTCCACACTGCCTTCTCTGTCCAGATCCTGGCAACCACACTCCTATTTTCTGTCTCAAAGAATTTGATTATTCCAAGTAATGCATATAACCAAAATCATATGACAAAATTGCTTTTTAAAAATCTAATGAAGAGCACATTATTGAGTTGGGTGGACGTGGCAGTCCTCTGGCTGACATCTACTTTGCCAGCACACACCAAGGCCAATCTATCAAGTGTTTGCTTTCCCCACATTGAAAGGAAAATAGGATTCAAAAGGCAAACCTCGAGGAAGGGAAATATCTTTGCTCAGGTAATTCCACTCCACTAACCTGTGCCCACAGAGGAATGTGAAACAGTAACCACCGTACAAGGAAGGCAGGCACAGCTAGACTTGAACTCCTCCTAAACCAACACTGAGGACTGTATCGCAGGAGCTTTATTATGTCTGGAAATTATGGGAATGGTCGCATCAGATACTGTATATTAAAAAGTGTTTAAAATGTGTTACAACAAATTCTAAAACAAAAAACACAGGTACATTCGTGTATATGTGTTATATAAACATAACACTTTTTATATGTAAATATTTGACACGTTTTGTTGAAGACTGACCGCTTAACATTGGTGCCACTAATCCCTCAATAAAAACGTATGTGGTAAGAGAAAGTAACTGTGTATTTGTGCTTTCCTATAGATTTCTATTAAGTGAACTGTAGAAATTCTAACAAACAACTAATTCCCAGGCCTTACTTCTGCCAGTCTATTGCTCACTACTCTATAAGAAAGTTTAAAATCTTTTATTTCAATAGGAAAAATGATTTAGCAAGTCATTTGAGTTGTTAAAATATTTTTCATTAAACAATTAACATATTTTACTAAATGTAACTTTAGCAGAAAAAAGAAAACACACAAACCTTGCTTTAATAAACTATGTTAGGTGGCTACTTCTAACACCTATGTGATTTTTTTTTTTTTTTTGAGACAGTCTCACTATGTCGCCCTCAGTAAAGTACTGTGGCCTGACAGCTTACAACCTCAAACTCTTGGGCTTAAGCAATTCTCCTGCCTCAGCCTCTCAAATAGCTGGGACTACAGGCGCCCGCCACAACACCCGCTATTTTTTGATTGTAGTTGTCATTGTTGTTTGGCAGGCCCAGGTTGGATTTGAGCCTGCCAGCTTCAGTGTCTGTGGCTGGCACCTTAGCCACTGAGCTATAGGTGCCGAGCCTATTTTTTCTTTTTGTAAGACAGAGTTTTACTTTATCACCCTCGGCAGAGTGCCATGGCATTGTAGCTCACAGCAACCTCAAACTCTTGGGCTCAAGAGATCCCCTTGTCTCAGCCTCCCAAGCTGTAGCTGGGACTATAGGTACCTGTGACAATATCTGGCTATTTTTTAGAGACTAGTCTCACTCTTGCTCAGGGTGGTCTTGAACTCCTGAGCTCAAGAGAATCTGCCTGCCTTGGCCTCCCAAAGTGTTAGGATTACAGGCATGAGCTACCGCACCCGCCCACATAATTAAGTTTTGAAATTTTATCTTTTGAAATGTTGCTATAACAATTACTACAGTTACCTAAAATGTTTCTTTAAGGCTATCCTAATGGAGGTAAAGGAGGTAATATAGTGGTTATATGTAGATGAGTTATATGTACTGAGTAATAGGCAACACTATCAAAATCCTTTTAAAAACAAGAGTTGTTTTTTTTTTTTTTTTTATGGCATTGCTGTGGAGATTTTTCTGCAGGCAAAACGCAAGGCCAATATTTTTCTAATTCTCGTCTCCTACTGTAAATTACAACTTCACTGAATCTGATATAACAACTCTTTCGTTTTTGATACCACTTTATACACATTTGCTTGCAAATGTTTTTAAAATAGAAATATTGTGATAAATAAGAAGCAAAGAGGCCAGGCCTCTCTGTGGCTCATGCCTGTAATATCAACACTCTGGGAGAGCAAGGCAGGAGGACAGCAAGGCAGGAGGACAGCCTGAGGCAAGGCCGGGGGTTTGAGACCAGCCTGGGCAACACAGCAGGTCTCTATAAAAAAAAAAATGGAGGAGGGGGGACTATAACCAGCTATAGTGACATATGCCTGTAGTCCTAGCTACTTGAGAGGCTAAGGCAAGAGGATTACTCGAGCCCGGGAGTTCAAAGCTGCAGGGAGCTATAATTGTACCACTGTGTGAGACCCTGCCTCTAAAACAAAAACAGAAAAAGAAAAAACAAATTCATACGCTTAAAACGTCACATTTCACCTAATATCCTGAAATATATCAAGAGCCATATGGGCCATCTGAAACCAAATTTTCTTCCTAAATTACAGCAGAGTGGTTTAATGATTAGATAGCATAAAACTGTGAAAGAGTTGGGAAAAGACGCATGTTCGGTGATTTTTTTTATCAAGTTTAAGTGTTTTCTAAATGTATTATATCATTGTCTAAAGATATAGTTTGATGGAAGAGAGAAGGTGATTCACAAAGAACACAGAAAAAAAAACTGAAGGCTATAAAAAAAAGGCAGAAAGGATGATGGTTCATCCTTAAAAATAAGACATCAAAGCACAAATGTGTTCAGCCTGCCATGCTTTTCTTGATAATTAGTACCCTGTCCCAGGGGTAAAAACTAAATATCAGGAAAAAAAAACTGATTTTTTACATCTCTCTATAGACAGAAGATTCTTTAAGCCCTAAATTACTCTGACAGAGGATTTTAAAACTTCAGTAAATATAATAGAAAGAAGTACAAAAATAGTGATCAAGATATTATATAACCCACAATACCTTAAATTCAAAAGAATCTCACTTTTCAACTATTTCTTCAGTAGGGCATACATTTAAAACCTACAGGGAGCTTGCTTCTATTCATCACTTTAAGTTTTATTTAGTTCCAATAACAGAATCATTTAAGAGAAAAGCTTACTGGGAACAGCTTAGACAGTTACCCAAGGATGGAGTCGAAGTCCTTCCCAAATACCGGTTCTCACAAGTGGTAAGAATTGGATGATCATTTACACCAAAATGTTGTAATTATTATTTTTAGCCCTATTTAGCACAACAAAATGCACAAAGTAATCTTGGAATTCTCTGCAAGAAGAAAATCTTATATTCAATGGGTAAATGTAAGATTTGTAAGTAACACAGGATCTATCCTATTTTTCAGTCTTATTTCCCTATGAATAGATTCACTTTATAGATAAATTTCATACTAAACAGAACATAGGAACACATAGCAAAAAAAAATTTCAGATAAAATGCAGTTGATTGCCTTTACTTAACAACTTACAATGAGATAGTTAATTATTATTATGTTTTTAAAGGCATAAAAGTCCAAGGAGGAAAATGATATTTTGAACGTTGAACCTGCCAATCCGGACACAATCAGCCATATGCCACATCTGTGATTTCAGTGGTCAACAGAGAACAGAGTATAGTTTTTATTTTGTTTTTATTTTTTTCTTTATTTTGAAACAGAGTCTTCACTATGCTACCCTTGGTAAAGTGCCATGATGTCACACCTCACAACAACCTCAAACTCTTGGGCTCGAGCGATTCTCTTGCCTCAGCCTCCCAAGTAGCTGGGACTATAGGCACCCACCACAGTACCAGCTATTTTTTGTTGCAGTTGTCATTATTGGTTAGCTGGCCTGGGCTGGGTTCAAACCCTCCAAGTTTGGTGTATATGGCTAGTGCCGTAACCACTGTGCTGTGGGTGCCAAACCCAGAGTGTAGTTTTTAAAACAGGCATATTAATTATTTAAATTTGCAACTTCAAATGGGTAACATGAAGAGATATTTGGATATATCCGATTCTTACAGAAACGATGCCAGAACAACTTCTTACTCACTAGCTATTTTTGTGTATGTCAACGAAAAGAAAACTTGAAGAATATTATTAATGTGCCCATGTACATAATTTTTCTCAAAAGTTCTTCAAATAGTCACAAATATCCAGTAATACAAGAATGTTTATAAAGCAAATATAAGAAAAAAGTCAGAAGCCACACTTAAGTTTTAAGATAGAAAACATACAATGTACGTACCATATCTATTACGTGAAATTCATACAATTCTTTAGTTACATCTATCATTTACAAATATCTATCTAGAGCTTGTTGGTATTCCTAGGTTAAAAAATAACTGGTTGTGTGAGCAGCACCTGCGACTTAAAGGGGGCTGACCCCATATACCGGAGGTAGTGGGTTCAAACCCAGCCCCAGCAAAAAAAAAAAAAACAAATACTTGGTTGTGGAGAAACTTGGCAAGCATGCAAAGAATACAAAGTTGCTAGTTTACAAATGTGTATGTGTGGCTCGGCGCCTGTGGCTCAAGTGGCTAAGGCGCCAGCCACATACACCTAAGGTGGCAGGTTCGAATCCAGCCAGGGTCCTGCAAATAACAATGACGGCTGCAACCAAAAAAAAAAAAAAAAAATGGCTGGGCATTGTGGCGGGTGCCTGTGGTCCCAGCTACTTGGGAGGCAGAGGCAGGAGACTCGCTTGAGCCCAGGAGTTGGAGGTTGCTGTGACCTGTGATGTCATAAAACTCTACCCAGGGGGACAGCTTGAGGCTCTGTCTCAAAAAAAAACAAATGTGTATGTGGAAAAAACATTTTAGATACAGAATTTAATTCTTTTCTTTATTTTTAGAAGACCCTGATGTAGAATGAATAGAATTTACTGTTCTTTATTGCCTGAGATTTATTGCAAAAATCCTCTGTTGACCTTAGCCTTGGAATTCTGATGACGTTTCTGAACACTATTTCCCCTACTGCTCCAGCCTACTAATATGTAATTATGCACATCTGTGGAATTATACAAAAAGAAGTATTTTTAGCTACTTACATGGGAATATACATATGTACATGGCTGTAAAATCATAACTGGATCTAGAAAGATGAACATCTATAGCTACATAATCCTAAAGGTTTTAAGTGGAAATTCAAGGACTTAGGGCAGGTGTCCTCAAACTACAGGCCGTGGGCCACACGCAGCCCGCCTAGGACATTTTTCCGGCCCACCAAGTGTTTTTGCTGCCACTGCCTGTCCTGCTTAGCAGCCGACTCGTCCCGGGGCCCGGAGCCCGGCCCTCCAGCGATCTGAGGGACAGTGAACTGGCACCCTGTTTAAAAAGTTTGAGGACCCCTGTCTGAGGGTCTGCCTATCTCAAAGTTTATGAATAAAAATAGACACCTAATATAGATGTACACGTAGTTATCATTTTAGTTAATAAATAAGATAACTTATCACAAGAATAATCCCTGGATACATCTGGAGATGTCTTTATAAAGAAAGAATTATGTGTTTAAATTGACGTTCACCTTTATGCCACTATCCCCAGTCTCATCTGCTTGCTCAGTGATAGTAAACCCGGGCACTCACCAGTACGAAGAAGTATGCGTACAGCGCTGCACAATGGTGGACTATAAAGAATTTGTCACCAATCACTTTCCAGTACAAAATGAGAATCAATAAATCTGTAAGAAGGAAAACTAAGTTATTACAGAAGAAGAAAGCTGCATTGCTTTCCAAGTGCATGTAACTCTTCTGACAACTCGTCACCGTCTACTCTGAGCCCACCACACCTTGGTCCACCTCAGAGAGTCTGATGATCCCCTTTGTCACACAGCACCTGCTCCTTTATGCCTGTCTGGCCCCCTCGACCGTGGCTTCTCCAGGACACAGGCCAAGCTGTAGGCACCTTTACAGTCTCAGAATCTAGCACAGGGTCTGGCATATAGCACGGAACATAATTATTTGTCAGAAAGAGTAACTTGTTTACAGGGTTAAAGAAAAAGAAAATTTCAAGTAAAAATAATTTATAAATAACCATAATTCACTGAGTTTGTCACTACAATAATCTAAGCAGAGATGGATGGTGGTAGAAAAGGTACAAGATAACTAATACGTTCATAACATCACCTCAACAAAGAATATTCAGGGAATTAAAAACGCAAATTAAATGTTCATTCAAATAGTAAAACTACTGAGAACTATGGCTATCAAAAAGACATATGGGCTCGGCGCCTGTAGCTCAAGCGGCTAAGATGCCAGCCACATACATCAGAGCTGGCAGTATCAAATCCAGCCCGGGCCCACCAAACAACAATGACAACTACAACCAAAAAACAGCCACGTGTTGTAGCGGGGACCTGTAGCCCCAGCTACTTGGGAGGCTGAGGCAAAAGAATTGCTTAAGTCCAGTAGTTGGAGGTTGCTGTGAGCTGTGATGCCATGGCACTCTACCCAGGGCAACAGCTTGAGACTCGGTCTCAAAAAAAAAAAAAAAAGGGCAGCGCCTATGGCTCAAAGGAGTAGGGTGCTGGCCCCATATCCAGAGGTGGCGGGTCCAAACCCAGCCCTGGCCAAAAACTGCAAAAAAAAGAAGAAAATTACTTTTTCTGCTTAATGAATTACTGTAGTTTGGCATAACCCAATTTTTTGCTACAACTCACTTCCTGATGTCAGAAAGTTTTCTATTAAGTTCATCACTTTATCACTATCCCATTAGTATTGGGTTTTCTTCCAGTTATTTAAGAAGTTTAAAAGTAACAACAGAGTTCCCTATAAAAATGTCCGCATCAGGGGTCTGTTATTTCTCTCATTCTATTAAGATGACCCAAAACGTCTTTTCAAATTGCAGTTAAAAAAGGCGTATTCTCAACTTTACCTCCCTCTGCCTCCCTGTAAAAAAAGGTAACTCCAACCTCATTCCCTCCAGTAGGAGAGAAAGTACCCCAGAAGAGAATGTGGGGTAGAAAAAGCCCACTGTCTTAACTGACTATGACTAAAACAGTTTACTATTAAAAATTTTACCCAAACTATATAAAACCATGACTCTTGGAACACATTTCAAGGGCCCTGGAAAGAGGCTTAAACTTCATTAGCTATACAGGAATTAAGCCTGAGAGATTTAGGACAGAGACCACTGTTAATAAAAAATGCACAGGCTTCAGTGGTGTGAGGCCCCACTCAGCAACTCTGATCGTCTATGAGAACCAGGAAGACAGCATGTTCTACCATCATCACAGGTATTTTTCCTCCGAATGTGTAAAAACCACTTCTCAACTAAATAAACCAAAAGCATAGATTATGTATTCTTTGTATAATTCCAAGAGTAGCCTAAAAAGAGATAGACAATCGACTTATCACATACCAGAAATGAGGTAGCCTGAAGCAATAGCAATGTTCACATTGACCAATGATGGATCACCCCTAAAATAGTAAAAAAAAAAAAAAAAAAATCTTTATTTTAAATACATTAGTTATAGATGCAGCTACTTTTTTTTACTGAGACTCTAATATAATGATATAATGAAAAGGCTTTCTACAGATACTGCAATGGTAAACTGCAGTTTTCGAATAAAATCATAAACACACAATGACAGCTTGGTGGAACTGGATGCATCCTGTGGTACTGGTTCAAGTAGAAAGATGCTGTCCCCAGGATAACCTGAACCCACACGCCCTAAGGAAATTTAGTAGCCTTCCTGTCCAAGATGAACTGTTTTAATCAAGACATCTTCTGCAGCCCATACCCTCCATGAAGTTTATTCTAAACCTAAGGCAGTTTCCAAAACATCCCTGAAGATAAATCATCAACTCTTGGAATTTAATCAAGACAAGAATCCACTAGCATCAAAAGCCAATCCACACTGAGGTTCCCAATATTAGGAACAGACATCCTGGCTGGGCGTGGTGGCTCACACCTGTAACCCTAGCAATCTGGGAGGATGAGGTGGGTGGATAGCCTGAGCTCATGAGCTTGAGACCAGCCTGAGCAAGAGCAAGACCTTGTCACTACTAAAAATAGAAAAACTGAGGCAAGAGAATTGCTTGAGCCCAAGAGTTGGAGGTTGCTGTGAGTTATGACACCAAGATACTCTACCGAGGGTGATAGTTTGAGACTCTGACTCAAAGAAAAAAAAAAAAAGGAACAGACATCCTGAAGTGGCAAAGAGAACGTGTTTATAACTATTCCCAGAAGCCCCAAATCCAGAGGCATAGACTAGGGTCTGTTTTGTTTTATTTTAAATTAGGAAGTCTTCATCCCTACCACCAGGAGGCATTTATAGTGGACTTGGTGGGTACCTAAGGGCCAACTCCAACTGACATTCCAATGTATTAAGTTACCTTAAACATGGTAATGCACAAAGTATTGTGTTACCTATGATAGACTTCTAACTGCATGAATAATCACAATTTCTTATACATGTTAACTAAAGGTTTTATAAATGTGTTCTCTTTGTGTATGCTTTGTTTGCAAGAGGACTCAACTGGAATTCCAGATGTTGATTTTTTCTGATTCCTTATTCTGAATCAGAGACTCAACCTCAAAAAAATCATCTACCCCACTTCTGATTTTAAGGCAATATGGTATCATCACCATCATTCTACTAAGGACTAAAGGGAAATAATCAGAACAGTACAGTTTCACTCTGCTGTTTTGATCCCTACACATATAAAGATCCTATAGTTTTGCTCTACTGATGCTATTTGGTCCAAAAAACAAATACAAATTATCCGTCTTTTATCTGATTTATAATGTGAATTGCTACTAATGAAATTAACATAAAATAAAACCAACAGCTAAACTACCAATTTTTATCTGCAAATATGGCCCAAGAAAATTAGACCTGATTTTTTTAACAGTATTAAAAAATCAGCTTGGCACCATAGCTCAGTGAGTAGGGCACCTGTCACATATACTGAGGCTGGTGGGGTTTCAGCCTGGCCTAGGCCTACTAAACAACAATGATAACTGCAACCAAAAAATAGCCAGCCATTGTGGTGGGCACCTGTAGTCCCAGCTACTCAGGAGGCTGAGGCAAGAGAATCACTTGGGCCCAAGAGTTTGAGGTTGCTGTGAGCTGGGATGCCACAGTACTCTACTGAGGATGACACAGTGAGACTATATCTCAAAAAAAAAAAAAAAGGCAAAACTATCAAAAATTATGTTAGGTTAAAGTTTGATAAGGCAAAAATTGACCAATGAGTCAAATCTGTTACAAAATTTACTTCCCAAAAGAACTGGTTCTGCTGATAGTCATGTTAGTAAAATAAAAACTACAATTATAAAAAAGCCAGAAATTGCATAGGTAGAGTATATAAAAATCTGGTCAAGGAACTTGAGTTCATTAATGGATTTACTTTTGAAAAGTATCTTCCCAGTGCAAATGTATCAACATTGGTATAATAACTTCATAAATATTTAGGAATAAAAACCAACATCCTGGCAGTCAAATGGCGGTAGTCGAAAGACCTGGTTAAATGGCCCTACATCTTCCAGAGCCCATGACAACCACAATTCGCTGCAGAGTTTTCTCAAAATATACCTCTTCTCTCAAACTAAACTGAACTAAGCCTTCTGATACAATGCCAAGAAGTACAGTTTGCAAAATTTCTGACACTGAAATCCCACTTAAATTTTTTTCATAAAGAACCATCTCACAAATTATCCTATTATTGCTGAAAATAGCTATTATTGGTGCTTCAAATATTCTCAGATACTAAATTCCTCTCACATGGCCATCTATAATTCTCATTTTCTCTCTTTGATATCGAACTTTAGGTCAAACCTAAATTTGAGGACAAAGTCTTAAGTAAGTATTTCCAAGCTGACTCTCCTCTCTTAATAATGACTTATTTTTGCTCAGAATAGCGGTTACAGTGACTTGGTTTTCCTCACTAACACAGCACGAATGTTCCCATCATCATTGTCGCATTCTCTTTGTTTGGAATAACAACTGCTATACTAAGGCAAAAAATGACCCTCTTCTGCATCCGAATCTAAAATAGATCGTTTGAATGCACTTTGCTAAAATAAGTCTGAACACAAGCATTTTAATAAAGCACGTACCACCAGTGTTTTCTGTTTTAAAGTAAGTGATGTTCTTATTAATAATTAATACTAAAACATAAATCAAATTGGCAATCTTGGAAAGGAACAGCTTACCAAAGTGGATCAACTATAGTGGCTTCATCAAATAAGAAAATGTATAGGCCAAAAGTCCCAACCACCAAAGAATGGCATGTAGATACTACCCTAAAATGAAACAAAACACAAAGATTTTAGAGTCTTTGCAATAAACTTTAACTCATTCTGTCTGGCAAGACGTTTTGCATTCTGAACAAATTACACCTCAAAGCATTTAAGTATAGGAGTGAAGTACATCTAAAGGTGTCATACGAAACTGTCATTTAGAACTCCAAGGGCCACAACTTGACTGTAGAATAATAACAAGGAAGATGCCCAGGTCTCTAATTTCTTGCTAGCAAACTGGTGAATCACTTCTTGGTTAAAAGTTCTAAGACAGAGGAGCACGTGATGATAGAGGTAAGACCTCTAGCCTCTTCCCTACTCCAAGCTCCACCCCCAGCAGCATCACTACAGGAAGAGTTTCCTGTCCCAGTGGCTGGGAATGACTTCTCAAACTACTGGCCCTAACCAACTGCGTATCCTTAGAACAATCTGAATGTACCATGATATGAAGATTTGTTATCTTGGAGATTTCATTTTTAAATGTACATTCACAGGCTTTACTGTACTTGATTCTTATAACAAAACTGTGATATTTCCTGAATTTATACAGAAAATCTATTTTTAAAAGAAACAATCCAAGGGACAGCAAAATGTTCTCAAGATCCAGATCAAAGGCCAAGGAACACACTAAAAAAAGAAAAAATCCAAATCAAGTTTTTCTTTTATAGAAGGAATAAGGTTTAGATGAAAAAGTGTGTTTCTACAAACATATCCTGCTAATAATTTAGTTACTCAACCAAGCTAGAGGATATGCTATTTAAAGAACTATAAACAAGCTACTTTGCATTTATCCATATAAATAAGTTCTTATAACCAATAATTTTGGTTTTCTCACTTTTTTTTGTTTTTGAAACAGAGTCTCAGTTTGTGGCTCTCAGTAGAGTTCCATGGCATCATAGCTCTCAGCAACCTCAAACTCTTGTTCTCAAGTGATCCTCTTGCCTTGGCCTCCTAAGCAGCTGGGACTATAGGTGCCTATCACAAAGCTCAGCTATTTTTAGAGACAAGGTTTCCCTCTTACTCAGGCTGGTCTCCAACTCCTCAGCTCAAACAATCCACCCATCTCGGCCTCCCAGAGTGCTGGGATGATAGGTGTGAGCCACCAAGCCTGGCCATTTTCTCACACCTTAATTAAGAAATTTACAAGTAATGAAGGATAAAAGGAATAGTAAAGTTTTCTCTCTACAAATTGTGTATGTGTAATAAATTTTCTCCCTGGGTGGCACCTATAGCTCAGTGAGTAGGGCGCTGGCCCCATATACCAAGGGTGGCGGGTTCAAACCCAGCCCTGGTCAAACTGCAACAAAAAAATAGCTGGGCATTGTGGCAGGCACCTGTAGTCCCAGCTACTTGGGAGGCTGAGGCAAGAGAATCACCTAAGTCCAGGAGTTGGAGGTTGCTGCGAGCTGTGTGATGTCACGGCACTCTACCAAGGGCAATAAAGTAACACTCTGTCTCTACAAAAAATATATAATAAATAAATGTTCTCCCTACAATATGATCCTAGATCTTTAAAAGTAAAATATATCAACTAATATTAAACTTGATATAAAATTTCATTGTAACTTGAATGATCAATATACTCGACCTAATAGTATGTTCCTAAATAGATACATCTTGCTAAGTCAAGTTACAATTTAAACTTAGAAAGATTCGCACTAAATTAAGGGCATTGACAAAGATTCATTTGTAATACCAAAGAATCATTTTGAAGTGTGAATAATTAATCCAATTTCCGGTTTACAAGTCCGGAATTTTTATACCAGGCACATCCGTACTCTACTTGAGCACAGCAAGATACAAACGTAAATTCATTAACACATTCCATCGTAACTAATTATACAGCCCACTTTCTGCTGCTACTTGAAAATCCAGAAGCTGGGCTGGTAGCTTACACCTGAACCATAGCACTCTAGGAGGCTAAAGTGAGATGGCTTAAAATCAGGAGTTCAAGACCAGCCTGAACAACAGCAAGACCCCAATTCTATTAAAAACAGAAAAATAAGTCAGGTGTGGTGGCAGGCACCTGTAGTTCCAGCTATTGGAGAAGCTAAGGCAGTAAGATCACCTGAACACAGGAGCTGGAGGTTGCTATAAGCTAGGCTGACGCCACAACACTCTAGCCTAGGTGATAGAGTAAGACTCTGTCTTAAAAAAAAAAAAACAACAAGAGAAAACAAGAAACCTTTCTTACTAACTTATTTTACTGTTTAGTTACCTGAAGTCAAGAAGTTTCCTCTTGGAAAAAAAATCTAACCTTTTATACCTGAAGCTTGGGCCTCAAATTCTCTTCTCTGTTGAGATGTCATATGACAAACAGAAAGCATTAGAAGCCCTCAGTGGATGAAAATGGCATATAATGTTAAAAAGTTAAATGTTAGCAGGGCGTGGTGGCTCACACCTGCAATCCTACCACTCTGGGGGATTGAGGCAGGTGGACTGAACTCAGGAGTTCGAGACCAGCCTGAGCAAAAGTGAGACACTTATTTTAGAGAAAAAACAAAAAACAGCCAGGCCTTACTTATGGTGGGCACCTGTAGTCTCAACTACTTAAGAGGCTGAGACAAGGGAATCACTTCAGCCTAAAAACCTTAGAGTTTGAGGTTGTTTATGAGCTATGATGCTGTGGCATTCTTCCAAGGGCAACAAAGCAAGACTTTGTTTTAAAAAAAATAAAAAAGTGAAATGTTATTTGGTCCAGTCAAATACCATAGAACCTCTGTAAGTTGACCACCCAAGGGACTATAACCAACTGGTCAACATGAGGAACTAGGCCTACTGTACTGATACATACATGTGGTACACACATGTCTAGTCTCTGAACTTAAGGAGGTGGTCGACTTTGCAGATTCTGCTGTAGTTTCTACTCTAATGACCAGGAAAAGCAAACACTTTACACTCATATATTATTCTGGATTCAAAGTCCATTCAAGTTTGAGTCTTTAAAATCAGATTCCTGGCCAAAAACGTAGATTCCTTAGTAACTAAAAACAACAAGATGAAAGTCAAAACATTTCCATTTTTTTCAAAAAGGGTTAAAAAGAAATGTTTGTGCTTATAAAGATACAGCAATTGAAGAAAATAATTAATGACCATTTGAAAACAGCAATTTAAAGTTACCGGTTCAATCAATTATTATAAGTAATGTGAGTGTTGTCAAACAGAAACGGAAAGTTAAATTTTGGAGAAACAGAATGAAAATTAGTAGTTTTGCAATACAACGCAACAGGTAAGCAAATGGATATAAGCAAATAAGAAAATGTTTTTAAATTATAAGGTACCTATAACTTTTACATTTCACAAAAATTTACAGTTAAGTACAACCATTTCTCACTTAGAACTAAACTGTTACCTCCCCAAGAGGCATTTTCCAATAATTTTCTTTCTGTCCTTTTTCTGCTAGTTAGAACATCCAGTGTTCAGATATTCTTTCCTGATTACTAGAAAGAATTATGTGTCATACTGATCCGCGTGTTTCAAGACTAGAGCCTGAATTTCAAGACTAGAGGCTGATTTTTTAAAAACAGCCTACTTTTTCCTTCTTTCCACTCTCCACCTCGCTGATTCCATGCTCTGGCATGTAACATTTAACTGCCCTGGGTCTGGCTAAGCTGGCCAATATTATATAGTATAAGCTCCTCACAAGCTCCACCTACACCAACCACACTGGAGTGGGAAGCAGGAACACATTTGCGAGAATGAGAAAACACCTTTTGAACACCTAAATGAACCTTACATACAATCCCAAACTCCCTTTTCAAATAGGAACTCAGTTTCCCAAATGGTAATTTCCTGCATCAGAGAATGGCAGTGATAAGATAGAATAATGCAAAATATTTTTCAATTTCATCACTTCACTTTCATCTTTGCTTCTAACTCCCTCTGTGTCCTCCTTATTTCTTTGGCTTGTAGCTACTCCAGATTCAAATGCCTTTGGAGAAACATGGTGAAAAGGAAATGAAAGTACTTCAAAATTTAATCAGAGAATAGATCCCTCCCCATCATTCCATCTATCTCCATACTTCAGGAAGGGTTTTTTAAAATAATGGTATCTCTAGTATGCCACATTTGAACAATATTTTTATGCTAGTCCTCTGATTTAAAAAAAAAGAATCACCTCTTATTTCTTTGAAAATATGTAAAGGAATAATTCTTGCTTTTTGTGTAAAAAGAACCGTAGCATGTATGAACTAGACATATCAGTCAGTGTAAAGTACAAAAGAAAACAACTAAAATCTTGTTAAATTCACATTCTAAGTTATAAAAGTGGGTGACTGCAAAACAATCTGGCTCAAAGAAAGATAGATTTCAGGTCAAATATGACCGTTCTCAAATAAATACTTAGATGTTGGCAGAAATTCCTGAATTTTAAAAGAAAATTTCGATGAAAAATAATCACACCAATTTTAGAGACTTGCTGAATATATATGGACAGCATTAAATTCAACTAAACAGCAACAACAAAAAATACGCCTGTGGCTGCTCCAATTTACTGAGGTTTGCAAATGCACAGCAATATTTGAGTACATTAAAGAAATGCTTTAAAATGAGTGAAGCAGTCATCAGAGTCATTTTGTGTTGGAAATCTTCTGAGATTAATGAATTACACACAAAAAATTTGCAACTAACTTTTTAAAATTCCAGATTTCATTTTGGGGAGAGAAGGGGAGAAACTAGGGTCTCACTCTGTTGCCCAGGCTACAGTACTATGGCTTCAGTGTAGCTCACAGCAACTTCAAACTCCTAGGTTCAAGGGATCCTCCTGCCTCAGCCTCCTCAGGAGCTGTAACTACAGACACCAACCACCATGCCCGACCAATTTTTTTCTATTTTTAGTAGAGACAGGTTCTTGCTCAAGCTGGTCTTGAATTCCTAATCTCAAGCAGTCCACCCACCTCACCTTTTTAGAGTGCCAGGATACAGGTGTAAGCCACGGATTTCTACATCCACAATGTCTAATTATCTTTTTTTCATTTACTTTTTGTTTTAAAAAAAAAAAATCAAAAAAAGTCAGGTGCAGTGGCTCATGCCTGTAATTCTAACACTCAGGGAGGCTGAGGCAGATGGATCACTTGAGCTCAGGAATTTAAGACTAACCTGGGCAAGAGTGAGAACCCATCTCTATTAAAAATAGAAAAAAAACTAGCCGGGCATCGTGGCAGGCACCTGTAGTCCCAGCTACTTGGGAGGCTGAGGCAAGAGGATCCCCCGAGCCCAAGAGTTTGAGGTTGCTATGAGCTTTGATGACGCCATGGCACTCTACTCAAGGCAACAGAGTAAGACTCTGTATCAAAAATAAATACGTAAATACATAATCTAAAAAGCAATTTTTACTTTAGAATTATGTAACCAAAGAATAAATGCTAGAGGTGTTCTAAACTACAGTGAAAAGTTCATTAAAAAGATACAGATACACTGATTATATGCTCTGGCATGTAACATTTAACTGCCCAAGGTCTGGCTACACTGGCCAATACCACATAGGATAAGCTCCTCACAAGCTCAGCAAATATTTTCTTCCATTATCATTTACAAAGAACATGTGTTTATTGTCATAATCATTTCAGAGAAAGACACAAAACAGAATTCTTCCACGGTCAGATGGATTCTACTTAATCTTCCCACTGTTCCGCAGAAAATTAAATAAATTTTCCCTAACGTCTTTCACTATGAGAATTCTTAAAAGGTTCTTGTATCAGATCTATTCACTTGTTTTTCCTTTCATCCCTAAGGTCAAATAAAAATGTGACCTCAGATTTTGTTAGAACCTAAATGAGAGATTTTTTTTCTAAATACTTCAAACAATTTTATTTCATAAAACTAGTTTTTAGTCAATTACATTGTCATATGTATTACCTTGAATTCCATTCAATCTTCTTTTCAATGCTGAGATTATTAAAACCTGGAGATACTTTTGCTGAAAACCAGTAACTTACAAAGTGGAAAAGAAACTGGAAGGTGAAAAAGCTGGTACAGACAATGCTGATGGCCTGTGTCGCGTTCGTATCCATATTTCTTCAACCTGTTTGGAGAAACGACAGCTATAAACTGTTATCTCATGAAGAGCCTAGATTAAAATCTTTCTAACACATGGACTGCCACACAAGAAAAAAATATCTTTCCTGTGGCCACCGCTGTATGTGACTCACAACAAACTTACTCGATCTCTTTCTGAGAATTGACTCTTTTGTCATTCCACAAGTATTGAGTTGTGTCTGCCGTGGAACTGGAGTGGTCCTGGATGAGGACCTCTGAACCGGAGTGGTCCTGGATGCAGACCGCTGAATCACACCCCCGAGCACAGGCAACAAAATGTCGTATTGCTGCGTGCTATTGTATTGATTTTGTTCAAAGAACCATCAGGCAAACATTCAAGGTGAAACGCGCAATCAGAAGTCGTGGAAATCAGAGAACTCAGTCCAGCGCATGTGGCACCCTGGGGCAGGCCAGCCGGGGCAGGGCTCCGGGAGGTGGAGAGACACGCCAATTGACGGCCAAAACAACAAGCAGAGGTTTCGTAGCTTCACAAGACTACAGGCTCAAACTAGCATGAGTTAAATACAACTCCTATGGCAGTTAATGTGTTAAAAAGCATATACTTGTACTTCTAGTAATTTTTAAAATTTAGCACAAATGTAAGAATACATCATCAAAATGTGGAAACAGTCTAAATGCCCACCAACCCAGGAATGGATGAACAAGCTGTGGTATATGTATACCATGGAATACTATTCAGCCATTAAAAAAGATGGAAACCTGGGTGGCACCTGTGGCTTAAAGGAGTAGGGTGCTGGCCCCATATACCAGAGGTGTCAGGTGCAAACCCAGCCCTGGCCAAAAACCGAAAAAAAAAAAAAAAAAAAAAAAGTTGGAGAATTTACATCTTTTTTTTTAACCTGGATGAAATTGGAACACATTTTTATTTTTTTTTTAGACAATGTATAACTTTTACACCCTTGGTAGTGTGACGTGGCATCATACCACACAGCAACCACAAACTG
>CAUYTI010017144.1:0-27962 GCA_963575145.1 Galago senegalensis
CCTGTGGTCCCAGCTACTTGGGAGGCTGAGGCAGGAGACTCGCTTGAGCCCAGGAGTTGGAGGTTGCTGTGAGCCTGATGCCATGGCACTCTACCCAGGGGGATAGCTTGAGGCTCCGTCTCAAAAAAAAAAAAAAAAAAATCTCATATTTTTATTTCTCATGTGTTTGAGATATAATCAACATAAAATTTGATTAGTTTTCCTAATAAGTCTTCCCAATCCAGTGTGCTTGTCATGCCTGTAGCTCATCTCAGTTCAGAGGAGCTGCATTTCCCAGTAGCCTAGGTGCCTGGTGTAGGCCTGGACACTGGAAGGGTCATGTCAGCCAGGCTGGGCTGTGCTGGAGCCCAGAAGTGTGGACCACCCTGCACAGCAGGCCAAGGGAATTTATTTCTTATGGGAATGGCCCTGAGATGCTGGGTGGGCTCTGATTAGCTGAAAGGCCAGGGCCCCATCCTGGCTGTCCTGGAGGCAGCCTGTGGACCAGTAAAGAGGGTACAGTCACACCTCAGTTCTGTAATCAAGGCCCAGAAGTAGCCTAAGTCACTTCTCTGCCTTTAGTCACACAGCCACCCCCAGCAGTAAGGAATCTGGGAAGTGGAGCCTGGCTAGGTAGCCATGAGCCCAGAAGGGGAGAACAGATTCAGAGTGGGTCCCAGATGCATGGCTGCCAGCTGCCCCAGCAGAGCCAAGCTTTGGGCCACAGGAGTGCTGGGTACCTAGCAGTGAGAATTCACTGTGGTTTCGTCTCTGTAGCCGGAGCACTGCTTTGATTTCATCAGCAGGGAGCTGTACATACACTCCATCAAGAAGCTGCAGGCCCCCGTCCTGCTCATCAAGTAAGTCTGGACCAAGTGCCCTTTGGTCACTCTGAGAGAGTCGTGAGTGCTGGCAATCTCCAGGAGGGAGCCCTAGCGCAAGACTCCCAGTTCTCCTGGGGTGCCACCACACTGCTGTGGCTCAAGATCTTTCTTGGGAAGACCCCTTGGCAGTAGATCTATTCAAGGAGGAAGGTAAAACAAGTCTTGGTGACCACCGGGAGAAACCAGTCTGGCATCATCTTGAGCCATTAATTAGTTACCATACAACACAGCATTTTTTTTTTTTTTTAACAGACAGAGTCTCACTTTATCACCCTTGGTAGAGTGCTGTCATAGCTCACAGGAATCTCCAACTCTTGGGCTGAAGACATCCTCTCTATTTTTTAGAGACAGGGTCTCATTCTGGGTCAGGCTGGTCTCAAACTCATGAGCTTGAGCAGTCCACCTGCCTTGGCCTCCCAAAATGCTAGGATTAAAGGTGTGAGCCACTGCACCTGGCACAACCCAGTTCTATTCTTAGGCATTTACCCAATAGACATGAAAACATGTCCATACAACTTATATGTGAGCAGGTACAGCAGTATTACATACCAGCCAAAAGGTAGGGACAACTCAGATATCCAGTTCACCACTGGACAAAGAGATGAGCGAAGTTTGGGCAGTCCATGCAGTAGGTGATTATGAAGCCACAAGGAGAGTTGTATTGATGTGTGCTGCAGTGCAGGGTGCCTTGAAAACACCATGTTGGGCACAAAGGTCTACACACCCAGTGGGCCATTCACATAGGGCAATCTGGAGACAGCCTGTTAATGGTTGCACAAGGATGAAAACAGACGGTGTGTAGCATGTGAAAGCTAGAGGTTGCAGGGTTCCTTTTGTGAGTGATGAAAATGTCCCATAACTGAGGTGATGGTGCATAACCCTCAGCATATTAAAAACCATGAGCTGCACTTTTCACCCTCAAGGAGAGGACCATGTGGTTTATCAATAAAGCTACTTTAAAAACCAGCAGACAGGAAAAAATGAAACCACCAGCAGAGGACGCAAGAGACTATTCAGATCCCAGCTCTGCCATCTAATGGCTGTGACTGTTGGCAAGTCCTGAGTCCCAAGACCCAGTAGAGTGCCTCTTAAGCACTTTGCTCAAGCCTGGCCTGTGGCCAGCTCTGAGTGTGAGCTGATAGGGAATGATGGGATCTCAAATCTAAGCTCAAAGGGACTGAGCTATAGGGAAGTCCCAGCTTGGTTTCTCAGAGGTCTGAAAATGGAGGCAGAATTAGGGCACTACCAGCAGATGGCCCTAAGGTGAACCCTTGCTTCTCGCTTTCCAGAGCAACCCAAGGATTTTATGATGTGAGAAGAGAGAATGATGCCAACAAGGAGCCCTTGCTCTTCATGATTGATATGCTAAAATCTGTCCTGAAAAAGGTAAAATGCATAGGGCTCAGGTGTCCAGTGTCCAGCCACTGTCACCTACCCCGTACCCAGCTCACCCATCTTTTCTTACACTGGGACCCCTGGTCTGATCCCTGGTCCAACTAGTGACCCCAAGGAGCTGTCAGTCCTTGCTCTCCACAGTGGTCCATCCCTGGAGACCTGGGATTATAGGTCGGAACAGGAAACAGGCCAGCTGGCAGATCTTTGCTTTATTGCCCTCACATGTTCCCCTGGACTGGGTACAATTCGGTGACCCAACTGCCAGCAGCCCAACATTTCAGAGGGTCCCAAACCAGAACAGGTCACCTCGTTGCCTCTCCCTTTCTTGGTACCAGCACCGTGGGGAGGCAGAAGGGACTTGTGCTGTGACTATGACCCTTGTCCTAGTTCCTGGGAGTGTCACCCATGAATATCTGACTCTGGGGCCTCTGCAGACATTCTGGCAGTCAAAGCCAGGATGATGGGACTTTCCCACCATGGCATTTCCTCCTAGGAGCACCAGGCCTGGAGGCTGCTTTGGCTCACATCGCCTCATCCTTTCCCAAGTTGAGCTCTAACTGCCAGGATCAGTATTGGCGGCAAGCCTCCCTTTGGGTCCCTTCAGATCCTAGCTGTATCACCTCACAACTCAGCTAGCTCAGTCCCCTGGGGTGCTCTCCAAGTCCCCAGTGTCTGGGTACCCCCAGGGTGCTGTGAATTGAGGTCTAAGGAGCTTAGTCCGGGAAGACACACGAGGGCGCTCTTGATCTGCCAGGACAGTCTCTATGCACCCAGGGCCTGTCGAGCTCCCCAGGTTCAGCCAGCCACAGACAGGCAGTGCCACCTCCTGCCTTCACCTCACCATGCACCCCCTCCTTCTCCAGCGGTTCCAGTATGTTGAAGTCCCAGGTAATCACTACGTCCACATGAACGAGCCCCACCGTGTGGCCAGCATCATCAGCTCCTTTCTGCAGAGCAAACACCAGGCCCCAGCACATCTATAGCCTGTACTCACCAGACTGGCCACCAGGACTGAGCTCCTACCAAGCCCAGGCAAGGTGGGGGGGGTGTCAGTGGTCTTGAAGCCCAATGTGGGCTGGTGGTTAAGGGGAAGGGAGCAAGCTTCTGACTCTAATAGCTGGGATGGGCCACCCAGGCCCTTTCCTGCTGCCTGACTGTAAAGTAAACACTGCTGTGTCCTTGTTGCTTTGAGGCTGCTTCACTGCCAGCAGAGGGCTGGGGACAGGGGAACACAGAGCACATCATTAATCCATTCCCACGAGAAAAGAGAGTCAAGCCAGGAGATAGAAGTGGCCACTTCTCAAGGACCAAGTCCTGCTGGGCAGGCATAGCCAGTGGTGGGCCCCGGACCGGACCAGAGCACAACCTCCCAGGGGCATTCTGTAGGGGCCACTAACCAGCACGGTTCAGTAGGGTCGGAACTTGCGTTGAGCCCGCATCAGTTCAATCCTCTGCTTGTCCTCCTCGAACTTCTTGCGCAGCTGTGCCAGATCTGGGGGTGCAAGGAGATGTGGCAAAGTCAGGCAGCGCATCCAGATGGAGCTGTGCCTGCTGCCCCCACTAGAAGGCTCCTGCCATCCACCCGTCCCCAGTGCCCATGAGTAGGGCTTAGCACTGCCTCCCCGCTCCTCTGGAGACAAAGTAGATACTACAGGGGAACAGCATGTCTGCAGGCTGGGTCACAGGGCAGGCTGGAGTCCAGAGACAGAAAACACAGTAGAAAGAGAAGCAGCACAGAGAAAGCAGGAGGCACCTGCGTTCACCTGCCCCAGGGGCCCCGGGAGTGCTCTGACTGGAGGGCCTTAGGAGTTGGTACAAGGGTTCCACCGCCAGTGCCACAGAAGCCGGAAGGTAGCCATGGGCACTGAGTGGCCCAGGCCAGAGGGTGTCTGAAAGGCCCCCTTCCAGGAGGACAGCAGGGGCGCAGGCGTGAGAGGGGCAGTGGTGATGGGGCAGAGCTGAGCCCATGCTGGGCCAGCACCCTCTCCTGGGCCTCAGGGAAGCTGTCCTGCAGCAGGGACACTGGGTGGCAGGGCAGCAAGCTCAGCAGCTGCACCACCAAGAGGATGCAGTGATCAGGTACTCAGCCATGGGAGTGGCCATACAGGGCCACCTAACACACGTGCCCTACCCACACCTCACATTCTCATACACACACACACACACACTCTAGCACTAACTGCTCAGGGGACCCAGAGGAGGACCCAGCTCCAGGCCCTGCATGGGCCTATACAGCTGTTAATATCCCAGGGTCCCCCACGTGGGGATGCTGCTATCCTAGGCCTCCAATCTCAGAGCCTGGTGGGATGCGTATGCCTAAGAACACCCTCCCTTCCCAACCCCCAGGTCCAGCTCCTGCCCTCTGGGGCACTGGCCACAGGCCTCTCTCCACGACTAGGCACCAGGGGTAGTGGGGCCTGAGGACAGGAGCAGGGTGCTCTCTTACGCTCCATCTTGGACTCGCGGTGCTGCCAGGCATAGAAGTTGAGCAGCTCCTTGCGTGCGCGCTTCTGTCTCTCTCTCTCCAGCACTCGCAGGCTGGCTGCCTCTGTCCGGGGCAGCCCAGGCCGCCGGCCCCGGCGAGTCACCTTCACCCAGCCCTCCTCGTCAGGGACTCCTTCCTCCTCCTTGGCTTTAGCCTCCTCCTGCAAGGGGCATGACCCTGTTGATGGGCAGGCTCCTTGGCCAGAGCGCATGTTCCTGGGCCTACCCCGAAGCCTCCAGTGCACCCCCTCCTCCTGCAATCAGAACCACCCTGGGCACCCAAAGGTGTAAGCTGCTCCTCTGCTACATATCCTCTGCTCCACGGTTAGTACTGAGGCCAAGCCTATGGGCAGGGGGCAGAAGAACAACACTGACTCCTCCTGCACCCCCTACAGACCATTTAGAAACTAGATGTCACCCAGCCAGGTGGCTCATGATTAGCAGGGAAAAAGGGAGCCTGGACTCTAGAGGGTGACCAAGGACAAGTTGCCACTGCCCCTCCCCCTTGGGAGCCACACCAGGACACCTATGCTACCATCTCCCTGAGGCCATACAGGTAAGCTCAACTGTCCCTTCGAGACCCTACCTCAGCTATCTTCTGGTCATATGCCTCCATGAACGTGTCCACTTCGACCCTCAAGGCCTCGGGGTCAGGTATGGAGTCTGCGTAGTCGCTGATCCACTCTGAGGGAGAGGGGGCCAGGGAAATCTGGCTTCTTCAGGACTGACTTTTGGGCCCCATGCAGTCCCCACCGCAGCCCAAAGGGGATCGTCTTACTGGGAGGCAGGTGGCAAGAAAGATCCCAGTAGCAGCAAGCTGAGCCCTCGCCTAAGCCAGCCTGCCTGCCAGTCCCAAAGACTCAAGCTAACATTTCTTGAATGTGTCCCAGAGCAGCCTAGTCGCTCCCCTGCTTATACCTCCCACATGCTGCCCTCAGGGTGGGGTAGATGCAGCTCCTGACATGCAGGATGCCATCCCTACAGAGCTTCCCATAGACCTAGGACCCAAGAAGTAGGTGCCCAACGCCACTGGTGTTACTGACTATGAATGCCACTCTTCACTGGATGACTCTCCGTCGAGACCAGCAAAGGGCCTTTCATGGTCAAGGCAGCTGACACTCCACTTGGCTTCTGGAACACGACATAGGCTACCTGGAACCCCTGGGATGAGACAGATGTCACAGTGTGAGGACCTTCCCCACACCTGGCACAAGGTCTCTATGCCCAGACTCAGCCTAACTGGTTGCTGGACCAGGGGACAGTGTTGTGCCACTTCTGAACCATGAAGCCAACCAGAAGTAATCACATAACTCAGGTGAGGGACATTCACACTCCTAGTTATCCAACTTCTGCAGAAGTGACACTTGTTCCTAGCTCCTCCCCCAGGAATAAGGGGCACAAAGGAGGCCTTTCCTCCAGTTATGGGAAGGATATAGTCAAAAATGGGGCCCAGCCTGGCCAGGGCAGGTTCATGGAAGTCAGGCCCAGGACAGATGGACAGACACCACTGTGCTGGACGACATGAGGGCTCGAAGTCACAGGTAAATGTGGGAAGAACTGTGCTCTTAGAGAACAAGGCCACCAAGCCTATAGATCTACGTTGAGGGAAGCAGGTGGGAGGCTCAGAGAGGCCCTTCCATACAGACAACAGAGATGGTCCCTGAGTTTTAACATAGGTCAACAGAAGATGCCAGGCATGAAGTTAAAGGATGTGGTAAATCCAGGGAAAAACCAGAGGCTTGTCATCCTCACAGCGTCCTAGGCCACACAGCCAGGCCTGCATTGAACGCCTGGAAAGTCCCACTGCCAACTCCTCCTCACAAGCAGGGGCAGTGCCCCAGCCCCACCCCATGCCCCGATTCTAGCAGAATCCAGCACTTGGAGGCTTACCTGAACTGGCTTGGGGTGAAAATACTTTGACTTTGGCTCTTTCGGGTTCTCAGCAAGGTCCGGCTTCTCCTGTAACTCCACAGATTGGACAGGGCCACAGGGGGACAGCAGGCGCAATAGACTTTCCTGCCGTGGTGCAAGGGAAGCAGAGTGTGAATGGTGCAGGGCCTTCCCTCCACCCTGGGAGGAGCTACCAGAGGACTTGAGACCCTTAAGGACTCAGAGCTCAATCCAAAGAGCCTGTGGGCACACGGCCTCTGGTTCCCTCATGGATAATAGGCAGGCTAACATTCCTGCCCTCTTTCATGCAAGACAGGTGGGGACATTTTTAATAGTGTCGATTTTATACGACAACTAAGTTCTATTTCCTAACTCAGAGACAGATAGCTTGCTGGGCATGGTGGCTCACACCTATAATCCCAGCACTCTGGGAGACCAAGATGGGTAGATTGCTTGAGCTCAGGAATTCCAGACCAGCCTGAGCAAGAGACCCCATCTCTACTAAAAACAGAAAAATCAACCAGGCCTTATGGTGGGTACCTATAGTCCCAGTTACTTCAGAAGGCTGAAGCAGATGTTTGAGCCCAGCAGTTTGAGGTTGCTTGTGAGCTAGCCTGATGCCACAGCACTCTAGCCTGAAAGATAAGAGTCAAACTATTAAAAAAAAAAAAGATAAATCTATGCCATGAGAATCAGGTTGTTCCTGCTGTGTGGGGGATGCAGATGCAGATTTCTGGGCAGTGCTGAGGTTTTTCCATCTGGGTGCTGATTACATGGTGTGTTCACAGTGGTACACTCTTTTGACTGAGGTCTTTCTCTGCACATATGCTACACTTCAAAAAAGTTTAAAAATGGGTGGCACCTGTGGCTCAGTAAGTGGGGCGCCAGACCCCATATACTGAGGGTGGCGCGTTCAAACCTGGCCCCAGCCAAAGGGCAAGAAAACAAATAGCCAGGCATTGTGGCGGGTGCCTGTAGTCCCAGCTACTCATGAGGCTGAGGCAAGAGAATTGCCTAAGCCCACAAGTGGGAGGTTGCTGTGAGCTGTGACACTACAGCACTCTACTGAGGGTGACAAAATGAGACTCTGTTTCAAAAAAAAAAAAAAGGTTAAAAGTGACACTCTCTTACAGAAATTGGCTCATGTAAAAACAAAAAAGACTCCTTCTTTTTTTTTTTTTTTGTTGGGGCTGGGTTTGAACCTGCCACATCTGGTATATAGAGCCAGCACTCTACTCCTCTGAGCCAAAGGCACCACCCTGAACATTTTTCTTTCTTTCTTTTAGAGGAATTCTTTTTAGAAACTAGGTTTCCTTTTTGAAAATAAACACATCTAAAATCCAGCAATTTCTTTCTTTCTATGATACTAAATATAATAGTTTATGTGAAGAAAAATTTAACAGGTATGTCTAGATAGTTGATTTAGAGACAGTTTTTATATTCTTATACTTCTATTATTTATAATGGACATGTATGTTTATAAACAAGGAAAAAAATGTAACTCAAACAATTTTGAGTGACAGATAAAAAGCTTTGGGCTCCTTAGAATTATAAATTTTTCAACATCTTTTTAAAAAGCCAGTTTCCTGTCACAAGAAACAGAGGCAGCCCTCTTGACACACTCCTCTAGGGCTCCCCTCAGCAGCCTCCATCTCACCAAGGACTGAGTGGGTGCCATGGGAGCTCTCCATCCCAAAGCCCACAGGTCTCCTCCCAGACGCAGCTCACCTCTGTGCAATATGGGGGCACATTGAGAATAAAAAGGGTGCGCTTCTGAGGCCAGGTGGATTTGGCACCTTCCCGGACACTGTGTGCCCTCACATAGAGGTAATGAGAAGCTTGCTGCTTTTCAGAGAACTTGATTGGAATGGCTGGAAGGGAAAAGGGGACAGGAGAGGGATGGCCTGAATGGTCAGGTTCAGGCCATCCTGAGCTGAGACCAGCTAGGCATTTGTACATGTAGTCCCATCTGTCCATCTATCTGTCTCCATCCATCCTTCAGTGAGCCCTCCCCCTTGGCAAAGCCTTGCAGACCTCTGAGAGCGAAGAGAGAATCTGCCCAGGAAGGGCTCCCAAGCTGATGGAGAGACTGTACCTGGGCAATTATCTGTACATGGGAACGTCATGAGAGCAAAGCTCAAACCTGCTGCTCTTGGGGTGAACACCAACCACAGCTGGCATCTATCAGCCTGCCAGTGTGGCCTCTTCCTGTACCATCCTACCCATCCCCACTACCAGGGATTCTCTCTTCTTTCCAATAAGCCTGGCTTCACTGTCATGGTCTCCTCTACCTGCCACATCAATCTCTTTCCTCCCATAAACTACAGCTTTAGCTCCAATTTCACTTCCTCACAAGAACCTGACCATCACCCCCTTCCCTCTGTGCTGGGTCTGTGCAGTCATAGCTTCTCTAACAGCTTACATTGAAGGTATTGTTAATTGCTGGCATGCCCAGAAATTTCAATACTCATAAGCTTACAGTCTGTTTTTCTCATCACTTTTCTCAGAGTGCAATGGGGAAACAGCTGCAGCACCTACCCTCAGGAAGCTCCATTGTAATAAAGGGAGAAGACCAGACCATGGAGGTGCAAACCTACAACCACCTTGCATCAAATATGGAAGAAACAAGGTGACAAGTGGCAGGCAGAGGCCTTTATACAACAGAAATGGACTCTTTGAGGCAGCTACATTAAAGTTCAGACCAAATGACACAATACAACAGTTGGGCACAGAACTGCTTAAGGAAGAGGGCACAGCAAGCACAAAAACCCTCAGGGGGGAACAGCTTGCTGCATCAGAGGACATCCCTCGCGCCACAGTAGGCTTGCTGTCCCCCTGCGGCCCCATCCAGTATGTGGAGCTATAGGAGAAGCTGGACCTTGCCGACAGCCCAAAGGAGCCCAAGTCAAAGTATTTTCACCCCAAGCCTGTTCCGCTAAGCCAGAACACGTGGGCCATGCCATGCAGGTAAGAAGCCTGAGGTCGGGTTGGGGGCTATCAGTAGGCGTGCGAGACGTGATCTGATTAAATCTGACTGTATTAAAAACACTCTGGCAACTGGTGGAGAATGCCGGAGCAATGATGGAAGGAGGGGGACCGAACTGAGAGGGCACATACAGCCCTAGTGAGGGCTGATGGGGGCTGAAGTAGAAACTGCAAATACGTGATGAAAAGGGGATGGGCCCCACTCTGGAGAAGGGGTGTGAACCGAGACTGTTCGCCTGGGCTAGTGCAGGCAGAGGAGAAAAGGACGCCGCGTGGGTTCTTAGGCCCCTGCGGCCTCATGACCTGCCGGGCCCGGAGCCAGCAACCGCTGGGACTCACACCCTACTGTGCGACTGCTCCTGCAGGCTTCTGGCCACCGCCAACGCCCCAGATTAACCCCCAGCAGTCCTTGAAAGCTCCCCCGCGTCCCAGAGCCCCGTACCTGAGTAGCCGGGCGGGCTCGGGATCCCCTCCTCACCGTCCCTAGCCGCACGCTTCCTCTTGTGCGCCACCATCTTGCCGGCTGGGCGCGCAGAGGCCACTGGGAGTTGTAGTTCCGCAGTGGAAGAGTTCGTTTCCGTGACAACGGCGCCGCGTGGGGGCCCCGCCCTACCGGTTCCTGGCCAGCTCTTCTGCTGCTCAGAGCGTGAACGTCAGACAGAAGCGGGCCTAGGCCGTTCGCGAGTACAAATGCAACTTTCTGTCTATCCATCCGTCGTTCATCCCTTCCTTCCAGAAACAGCAGTGCCTGCTGCAGGCACTGTCCTAAGCATTAGAGGCTAGAGATACAGAAGTGAAACGCCACCCAGCCTTTCTGGAGTTTACCTTCCAACAAGGGAAGGAAAAATAAAGAAGCGTAATACATTGCATATACGTTACCAGAAAGCACCGAAGAGAAAAATGGAGGACGAGGCAATTTTAAAATAATGAAAGAAATAGCACAATTTTAATTATTTTGAAATTATTAATTCGCAGAAAGTTGCAAAGAAATGCGCAGGAAGACCACACACAATTTACCCCACCTCCCCCAATGCCGACAGACATCCTGCACAATACCCAAACAGAACTTGATTTTGGACACGCTAGCAGAAGTGGCTGCCACGCATCCTTTCTCCACATTCCGTGATCTCTAACACCAACTGAAGTTCCCAGCTCCCTATTTGGCCTTCTCTGTCACCATCCCAGCAGTGGTTTTGGTGTGCCCATCCTAGCCTAGTGAGGATGAAATCTAGGTTCCTAACTTGGCCATTGCTGGTTGTAATTTCTTATATGGCACTTAGGTGTTTTCATTCTTACTAAGCTATCTCTTTCCTGGTCCTTTGGTATATTTTTCTTGGGACTGTTCCCCCCAACACACCTGTTGGCATTTCTAGGTAGTTAGCCACTCCAATGCTTAGTTTGGGATGTGAAGCAATAAGAAAACTCAGGAAACTCAATGCTAGTCATTCCTTGGGTCCAGAGGTTCCCAGGCAGTTTCTCTTCTTCCCACCTCTCAATGTTTTTGAGACAGTCTAAGTCTGGGTAGAGTGCCGTTTCATTATCAGAGCTCACAGCAACCTCAAACTCTTGGCCTCAGCCTTGTGATTTTTTTTTTTTTTTTTTGAGACAGAGCCTCAAGCTGTCCCCCTGGGTAGAGTGCCGTGGCATTACAGCTCACAGCAACCTCCAACTCCTGGGCTCAAGCGAGTCTCTTGCCTCCACCTCCCAAGTAGCTGGGACCACAGGTACCCGCCACAACGCCCGGCTATTTTTTGGTTGCAGCCGTCATTGTTGTTTGGCAGGTCCGGGCTGGGGATTCGAACCCGCCACCTTAGGTGTATGTGGCTGGCGCCTTAGCCGACTGAGCCACAGGCGCCGAGCCGAGGGTGAAAATTTTTGTTGGAGTTGAGCTCCACCTTTATTGCCTTGTGATCTGAGAAGATACGTGGTGTGATTCCAGTTCTTTCAATTTTGTTGAGGTTTGATTTGTGCCCTACGATACGATCTATTTTAGAGGCTGTTTCATGGGCTGATGAGAAGAGCATGTGTTCCTCATCTTTGGGATGGTGCGTTATGCAGATGTCTATTAAGCCCATTTGTTCTAGGGTCTCATTTAAGTCCCTCGTATCTTTTTTTAGTTTCTGTTTATGGGATCTGTCCTGCTCTGTGGGAGGGGTGTGAAGTCCCCAGCTGTTATGGTGTTGTGGGACACCATATTGCTCAGACCAGTCGAGGTCTGTCCTGTCCATCTGGGAGCATTTAAGTTGGGTGCACATATGTATTTAGAGTTCAGATGTCCTCTCATTGTCTTGTTCCCTTGACTAGTCTGAAGTGACAATCTTTGTCTTTCCTAACTTTATTTGGTTTAAAATACAGTTGTGACCCCTCCTTTCTTCTGATTGATGTGAATCCTTTTGAGTTTATCAAGATTTGTTCCATGGCCTCGAGCATAGTCAGTAAGTGTGGGTGCCGGCTGCCAGGTGGGGTGTTGTGTGAGTGTTGGTCCGGTCAGGCTGCCAGGTGGGGTGTTGTGTGAGTGTTGGTCCGGTCAGGCTGCCAGGTGGGGTGTTGTGTGAGTGTTGGTCCGGTCAGGCTGCCAGGTGGGGTGTTTTGTGAGTGTTGGTCCGGTCAGGCTGCCCGGTGGGGTGTTGTGTGAGTGTTGGTCCAGTCAGGCTGCCCGGTGGGGTGTTGTGTGACTGTTGGTCCGGTCAGGCTCCCTGGTGGGGTGTTGTGTGAGTGTTGGTCCGGTCAGGCTGCCCAGTGGGGTGTTGTGTGACTGTTGGTCCGGTCAGGCTACCTGGTGGGGTGTTGTGTGAGTGTTGGTCCGGTCAGGCTGCTGGGTGGGGTATTGTGTGAGTGTTGGTCTGGTCAGGGTGCTGGGTGTGCGCAGATCTGCCGGGTCCTTGCTGATTTTCTGTCAGCTGTCATAGCCAGTGCTGACTGAAGGTGTCTCCTGGCCCCTCTGTCACTCTGTAGCCTTGTGGACAGTTGTGTCACTTTTGTTTTGACCTGACCTTCACGTAACCTTTTATCATCACAAAGTGTTGTCACTGTTCCTTGTCATTTCTTTTCTGAAACTGACTTTGGTGGTAGTGTAGTGATTTCAGTCTTTTCATTGCTGTTAGCATGAACTGTCTCTCCAGTTTTTTGCTTTTAACCTCTGTGTCCTTTCTGTTTAAAGTGGGGTTTCTTTGTAGACCATGTATGACTGTTTCATCCAGTCTGACAATTGGTGCCTTTCAATTGGGATAGTCACATTATTAGCATTTAAAGTGATCATTGATAAGGTTAGGTTTGATTCTTTGTTTCCTGTTTGTCCTGTCTGGTCTTTATTCCCTTTTTAGTGATTTCTTTTGGGTCAATCCACTGTGGCCACACACCCATAGACTTCCTGGTCACAGATGGTCCTCTGAGATCACAATACCAGATTCTTTCCATTCTCTTCCATAGAAGTGTTAGATAAACAAATACCGGTGTCAGTTGCCTAGAGAGCTCAGTTCAGATACCTGCTGTACAGGCTGTGGCCTGAACGCTGCTGGCGGGGCCTCAGGTGTGAGCCGTGTGCTCCTGGCAGTGTGTGCAGCTGATGTCACAGGCAGCATGTTTTCAGAATGTGCCTTATGTCCTTGTTGCTTCACATGCTGTACTTTGTTGTCATCGGAATGCCTCCTGTAAGGTTCACGTGTCTGCCTTTGCATTCACTATCCTCTCTCCCATACTCTACTCCAGAATGGGGCTGGGACTGACCCATTTTCCCCTCCTGGCTTCCTGTCATACAGTTTACATCTGTTATAATCCTGTAATGAACTGTTGTTGTTTATAACTGACTGGTTTTTAAATGGACTTTAATTTTAAAAATCTTACATGTTTATCCAGTTATTTATCATTTCTGCTACTGTTCGCTTCTCTGTGCCAACTCAGAACTCTGTCTGGGGAATGTCTGGGTCTGCTGATTTGGATTCCTATAGCTTTCTCATGTCAAATGCTTTTTTGTTCCTCTTTTGTCTCTGAAAGGTCTTTACATAAGGATAGAGTTTTAGGTTGACTTTTTGCTTGTTTGTTTTATGCCCTGTGACGAATCATGGTTGACTTTTAAAAAATTGTCGGCACTGGCCAGGCGCGGTGGCTCACGCCTATAATTCCAACACTCTGAGGGGCCGAGGTGGGTGGATCACCTGAAATCAGGAGTTTGAGACCA
Organism: Galago senegalensis; assembly: GCA_963575145.1. NCBI lineage: Eukaryota > Metazoa > Chordata > Mammalia > Primates > Galagidae > Galago > Galago senegalensis. Next base: position 13,795 of record CAUYTI010017144.1, read on the forward strand.
GCCTGACCAAAATGAGACCCTGTTTCTACTAAAAATAGAAAAAACACTAGCTGGGTGTTGTGGTCGGTGCCTGCAGACCCAGCTATTTGGGAGGCTGAGGCATGAGGATCTCTTGGGCCCAGGAGTTTGAGGTTGCTGTGAGTTCTGGTGCCATGGCACTCTACCTAGGGTGACAAAGTGAGACTCCAAAAAAAAAGTGTCAGCACTTTGAAGGCGTTGCCGCCCCTGGCTTGGCTGTCTCCCAGGAGAAGCCTGCCTGTCTGTGTGCTGTTCTCCCACAACCTATCTGTCTTCAGGGTCTTTTCCGTGCCACTGGTGTTGAGCCACATGATTGTGATGCTTTTTGTGGTCCTTTTCTTCATGCTGTGTTTGTCTGGAGTATTGGACTTCTTGGGTTTATAGATTTTGTTGAGTTTGGGAGACACTTGTCCTGCCCACATCTTCTCTGGGCACTGTGGTCACCTGTGTGTCAGCCGTGGGCTGTGGTCCCAGCACACAGGCCTCCTCTTTCAGATCCTTTCCTCCTCTTGTCTCCTGGTGCTGTCTCTGTGACATCTGCATGCCCAAGAGTCTCTTGTGTCTCCTCTGCGGCGCCTCCAGAAGCTTGGCATAGGCCTTTACCACGTCTGCTTTGCCTCTGCTTACTTCTCAAGACAGTGGGGTGGCAGTGTTGTCCTTGGGGACATTTCCAGTGATCAGTGACTCCTCGTTTTGGATGCCAGACACTGTGTAGGTGCTGAATATTTCTGTCTCTGTAAGTCCCCTGGGGCTTGGTCCAATGGCCTGATCCTCTCAGGTCTGTTTCTGTGTTCTTTTAGGTGGGCCAGACCAGAGCTCTGTCTAGGGCTCAATTTCCCATCACTGTGGCAAAGCCTTCCAGATGACCCAGTGCTCTGTGCATCCAGGGGTCCCGTGCCCTTTCCTCTCATCCTCTCGGGGGCTCTCCTTGGCCTCGTGGAGTTTGCCCACCTGCACGCCCAGAGCCCCACAGTCCCAGGCCCCAGGCACACGGTCCTCTCTGTGGTCCCGCATCCTGCAGTCACACTGGTGTCCCTGAGCAGTCAGCTGGCTCTTCTCTCACCTCTGCCACGTCTTCTGCTCGCACCATACACTGGGCACCTGGAGGCAGTGACTGTGGCAGAGAGCTCAGCATACTGTGTCTGTTTCTCAGGGAGCAGCCTGAACTATGCTGCCTGGCAGGTGTCCCATGCTGGAGGCCACTGCCTCCTGTATACTGTCTGGGTCTCAGCTGTTCCAGGTGGGAGGTGGGTCCATGGGTGGCCCCCTTGCTAGAGTCCCTCCCTTCACACACCTTGTTAGAAAGAGGACGTGTCTGTGGACACTCCTGGCCTGAGCTCCTGCTTAGGCAGATTGTGCTGTGGGTCAAAGGTGCTCTGCTGCTTTAGGACTGAATCCGTACCAGACTCAGAGCAGAAATAACTCGAGACTCGAGACTCTGGAGTGAGGGGTCCTCAGGGTAGTCTCTGCCCCTGGAGGAAGGTGAGCAAATCCTGCTCCGTGTAGCAGGTTTTTAAAAAAGTGCTGAATTGTGCTGACTGGCACATCCATTGTGAGCAGATATGTTTTCCTTTTGCAGTAATTTTGGCTACATTAAATTCGTTTTGTTAACATCTTCATTACTGCCTTTTCAGTGTTAGTGGGGATTGATTAGGAACAAAGTGCCATGATTTTGGCTATTCAGACGAGCAGCGCACCGGCCCAAGCTGGCTGGTTCTGCGACAAGCCCGAGGTCTGCGCTCAGTCACAGCTGCAGCTCAGGGACGTCAGCAGTCGGGCTGCTGTCAGGAAGGGGGTTACCAAGCGCCACTCAAAACTCAGCTTAAGCAGTGATAAAATTGAATTTTTTGGTTTGTTTGCAGAAATTTCTAGGCAGTCTGCTACCTTGGAGAGGGAGGAAGAGGGATGTTCACAGGGCTCTTGAAGCTGGAGCAGAGTGATAGGAGCAGCCCTCATCCTCTTGAGCTGTGTTGTTTAAAATTACCTTCCTTCTAGAACCCTCTTCTAGGGTGAAAGGCGTGATGTGTGGCTTTGGGATTTGGCCAGGTCTGAGGTTAGCATCGTGCTCTCATGAGATGGCCTAGGGAAGTTGGGCCCGGGGATCCATGCTTTCCGTGCTGTACTTTGTTGGAGGCTGGGCAGTGGCTGGGGGTGCAGGGAGGCCCTACTTCTGAGTCTGCTTCCAGGCTAGAACTGGCGTTAGGGTTTCAGAGAACACAGTTGCTTTTGTGGCCAGGTGTCCTGAGATGTAGTTGTTTTGCAGGCTGTTTGCAGGCTGTTTGCAGCCTGTTCCAGGGCATGGGTTCATGGCACCACTGTCTGTAAGTAGGTTCCCCACGTGTGCAGAAGTGCCCTGTGCGTACTGTAGGCCATCTTGGAAGATCCTACTTTGGTGCTCGTCCTCAGCGGGAACCTAAGGCCAGTTCCATTGGGAGGTGGAGGTCTTTTTTTTTTTTTGTAGAGACACAGTCTCACTCTATTACCCTCGGTAGAGTGCTGTGGCATCACAGCTCACAGCAACCTCCAACTCTTGGGCTTTAGGCGATTCTCTTGCCTCAGCCTCCTGAGTAGCTGGAACTACAGGCGCCCGCCACAATACCTGGCTATTTTTTTGTTGCAGTTTGGCCAGGGCTGGGTTTGAACCCGCCACCCTCAGTGTATATGGTGCCGGCGCCCTACCGACTGAGCCACAGGCGGCGCCTAGAGGGTGAAGGTCTTTGAGGGGTTTGTGCTCTGTGGCCACTATAGTGGCTGTGGTTGTCAGGGCAGAAGCCTTGCAAGCCAGGCGGCCCACCCTAGTGTAGGCCTCACTCACTCTTGAGAAGGACATTCCCATGGAGCATGGCGCAGGGCCCCTCTGCTGGTGCTGTGTGGAGCTGGTACCCCCACCATGGCCAGCCTCACTGTATCTAGCCCTAGGCCAGGTGCCCCTGGGTTGTGGGGAGGGTGCTCTCTCTCAGGGAGCCAGGCCTGTGTGCTGTTGCTGTGTGCATGTTTCCTCACCCCTTGGTTCCCATAGTATTGAATGGGTCAGGTGGACATAGTATTGAATCAGGGTCAGGTGGACAAAGCCAGTTGGGTGGGTTGGACAGTGCTGTGGGCCTGAGAAGTGCTCGGCTTCCTGCCATGGCTGTATTTGAGGCATATGTGGCTGATGCACAAGTGACCGTTTGGCCAGGGGCTTTTATGACACGAGCCTGGTTCTCGGGACCACCAACCACTCAGGGGTTGTGTCCAGGTGCACGGAGACTAGTCCAGCTTCCCTAGCAGTGCTGAGGTGACCACAGGGCAACTGTAGGGCCACATGGACTGGTCCTTGGGGGTGGGAGGGTGTTTCCCTGCCTGACAGTTGGACAGGCTGCACTTTCCCTGGCGGGGGTGGGGTGGGGCTCTGCCTCTTTTTCTGCCTGGACAGAGTGGTGACACTTGGCAGACTCCCCCCACTGTGAGGCCCACAGAGCAGAGGGGGCGGGGCCACGGGAAGACAACGGAGCCTGCGGCCTGGGCGGGGCTCTTGGGGACTGTTCTGTTCAGTCCTTCCCACACTTTCAGGTCTTGTGCCCCTGCCTGGAGCGGAGCAAGGAGCTCTTGTGGACGGTACAGTGATGTGAGCAGTCAGTGGGCATGACCACATGGCAGGGCCGCCAGGGTGTCACCAATGGGGCCTGTCCAAATCGTCCATCCTTGGAAACTTGTGCTGTTTTCTGAAGCAAAGCCTTTTGTAGCTGGGGTCACCGGAGTCAGTCCTGTGGCTCTACTGGTATCCTGCTCTTGGGTGTGATGATGAGCTCTGCTGCTTTGGGGCAGCGGTGGGTGGCTCTGCCTGGGCATGGTCCCCCCTTTCCTGTCTGCTGCCTCTGAGCTGGCTGTGGGTACCGGCCACAGCAGGGACGTGGCCATGTGCATCAGGCTGGCGGCAGGGGGGAGGTGCATAGCCCCTGCCCTGATTGGCTCACCCTGTCTTGGATGCTTCCCGCTGGTTGTGGTTTGCCCAGGAGTGGTTGTGCCCTGGTTGTCTTGGCCCCTGTAGCTGGGCTGTGGAGTCTGGTCAGCACTTGGCTGCGCGTGAGGGGGCCAGTGTTCTCTGTGTGCAAAGTGAGACCTGCTGGGATAGGCAGGCAGGCTGACCAGCCAGTGCTGGGCCGGGTTTGGTCTTTGGCCCTCACCAGGGCATCCCAGCCTCCTCGGCCCCCACTCCCTTCAGGTCTCGCCCAGCGGTGCTGGGAGGTGCTGTCCAGGGGCCCTAGTAGGCTGGGGGTGTGTCCACAGGTCCTGGGCTTTGTTCCGTTTATGAGAGGTCAGGCGGTCGTGGTGGGTAATAGGAGCCTGAAGTCCCCAGGCTGCCATCTGGCGATTGTAAAACAGGCAATATACATTTTTGGAGGGGGATGGTAGAAAACAGACGCCTCCCGGGGCAGACACCTTCGTGGCCCAAGGTGAAAAGTTCAGGCTGTCCCGTCTCTGCAGAAGGGCTGGGGTGGGTCAGGGACCATTCCCTGCTTCCCTTCCTTTGGTCTCTTGGACACAGAGGAGTACAGGGCTGGCCTGGTTGTTGGAGGTCCTGGTTGGCATTTGTAGTACCCTCCAGGGGCCAATCTTGGGGGTGGGCAAGTTCATGAGAACCCTTTTGCTGCCCCAGAGTGCCTGTCTTGTCCTCCAGGGCCCCTGCAGGTAGGTGCACTAGGCACCTACCTCACCACATTAGGCATTCCCCTAGTGAATGAGCTGGTGTCCCTCACAAGTACCTGGTGGGCCAGGGCTATCGGCTGCCCGAGTCCTGGCAGGCAGTGGGTTGGTTCCCGTGCCAGGTTCAGGGCCAGCGAGGCTTGGAGGGATGCAGTACATCTCTGTGCTGGGGCTTCCCAGTGAGGCTGTGAACCTGGTCTGACCCTGGTCTGGCTTGGGTGGCAGGGCACATGGGCCCTAGCATAGTCCCTGAGAATAGCAGAGTCCTGGACACCTCCTGCCTTCCAGCCTGGGCCTCCCCCGCTGGCTCCAGGGTTCAGGGATGACAGGCCGGTGTGAACCACCACCTGCCCCGGGAAGTTGTGGTCAGACAGTGGTGGGGCATTGTCAGGCTCAGGAAGCCAGTGACTGTGGTTTACCCTGGTAGTGGCCCTTTAAAGAGAACCTGTTTAAAGCCCCGCCTCCCAGACGGTTTCCAGTTTCAGGCTGAAACTTTCAGATTAACATGGGTCTTGGGAGAGGCACTGTGAGGCTGCCCCTGTGTTGGCAGAGCTATGTGGGTTGCCCAGCCCAAGGCCGACCTCCTGACTCTGCCTTTTATGCTGAGCTGTCCCTTTGAGCCTCACCCTTGCCTACCCCCATCAGCAGGCCTGGCCTGGGGGGATTACAGCAACATGCTTTGGAGGGACTTCTGATGAGTTAGTGGGGACCCTTGAGCACTCTGCATTTCCTTTCCCACATCCAGTCACTTGCTGAGGGCCCTGGAAGTTCTGAAAACATTTGTGCTGAGGGCTGGAAGGGGCCTGGCTGGTGAAGTTCCCAGAGGGCAGGTTTTTAAAGAAGTACCTGGTCCCTGAAACAGCAGGCAGCAAGAGCAGGACTAGGAGAGAGTAGTTTCTTTCCTCAGTTTTCTCCAGGGAAGACTCACCCCTATGGGCAGGTGTAGAGGTCCAGGGAGGGATTGGGGAGGACTCTGTGCCCCCCCCCCCGCAGCCCCAGGCTGCCTGGCTCTCTCCAGGCCTGTCCTGCAAAGAGGCAGGTTCAAAAGGTCACTGCCCTGGGTTTTATTGCTGTCTCCCGCGTTCTCACGACCCTGTGCCCTCTGGACGGGGCTGGAGCTTCAAGAGGACTGGGCCTTTCTAGGGATTAAAAACCTACTGAAAGGCCTGAATCTCCACCACCAAGGTGTTTCAGTAGTGTAAAAATGGTGCTGAAATTCAAGCAAAGACACGTATTCTTGAGAGTTTAGGGTAAACAGAAACTAGAGCTGTTTGAAACTGTCGCCTCCTTAAACAAAATCGAAGTGGAAGGAAACGGAAACGGCCCTTCTCCTTGGAGCCCTACAGTGTGGGAGTGGCCGTCCCTGTGGGCTGGTGGCCCCCCTTTCCCACTGGGGCTTCGGGAAGCTCTTTGTGACTTTGTTTTTATTATTATTTTTTTTATAATTAACAGAGTGGGTTGGTTCATAGTTTTGGTTTATAGTTGGTTGCCAACCCCCTTTAATTAATAACAACTATGCCTTGTGAATATTTCCCATAATGTAGTTGTGTTTTCTGAAAACCAGCTTTCCTGGCTGCCGCCTCTGGACTCTGAGTTGTGGTCTGAGTCAGCAGGGCCCTTGCTTCCGCAGAGGCTGCTAGGCGCCCTGAGCTCTTGGGCGCTGTGTGGGTAAGAAGCCTGTGCTTCCTGGCAGGTGAGGTGCAGGAGCGCTGGCCGCCCCAGGGAAACAGCACCTGGAACATTGGCTGTCCATTGCCTCCTTAAGGACGTTTGTCACGCTGCTGTGCTCAGAGTGTAGGTGTTACCGGGTGTTCTTCCTAAGGTGGCAAATGGGGCCATCTGGCCCTTTATCTAGGCAGCCGATGAAGGTCTCTGCAGCCACCCAAGACGCACCTGTGGGCATCTACCTGGCCAGCAGCATGCCCTGGGCACCTCCTTTTCCCACGGCCACAGGTTCTGGGAAGTTCATGGAGTTGCTGGCTAGGCCTGGAGTCACTGCCAGGAGGAACAGGGTTGGAGTGTTGCCATCTCCCACTCTCCTGTCCTGGGGATGGTTCCTCTCAGCCCAGAGCCAGGTGCCTGTGGTAGGCAGTAAGGAAACCCTCATATCCCTGGGGAAGGCCCAGGTGGCAGCATGGACCCTACCCAGGGCCTGAAACTCTTGACGGCAGCCCATGGTGGGAAACCCTGGCCAGGGAGGTCTTCAACACTGCTGGTGCCTGCCTGGTTCCAGTTCTTCCCCCAGTACAGAAACTAAAACCACAGTCAGGTGTGCAGGGTGCTCATGGCTGGTGCACAGCACTGGTTCTGAGCCCTGGCCTGGCCGTGAGATGTATGGGGGAGTACCCCACCTCACAGTGGGGCTCAGCCTGCAGCCCCAGCCTGCCTCGGGATCAGGTGGTATGTGCAGGCAAGGGAGGCATCTCTGGCACGGGGTAGTGTCTCAAGGAGACAACCCAGGTGCCTTTCTCATCCGACTTTTTGTGGCGAGCCACATCGCTCTGCCTCGTGGAGGTCTGTCCTGCTCTTTGTCTGGTTTCCCGTTGTTTTTTATTGAACCTTTGCCAGGCTCACATTGCAGGCATGTGGCTCCGGTGAGGCATTCACCCTTTCTGGTCCTGGAGGAGCTGCCGGTTCTCTGTGGCTCTTTCGTGTTTAAGCCAAGGCACTGCCAGGCCCCAGGCTCTGCGGGATGGCCACCCCCGAGCTGCTCTGTCAGAGGCTCCATCCAGCCCGCCTCATATGTGGGTGGGTATCCTGAGGTGCCACACCAGGCCTTGCTGTGGTTTTGAGCAGGCGCTCTGGCTGTATTCTCAGGCTCTTCCCTGTCCACCTACATCTTGGACCGCAGAACCTTTGAGCCTGGCCCTGGCCTCTGGAAAGGGTGGTCTGGCTTCTCCCTGCCTGGCAGCCAAGGGCCTGTGGCCAGTAGACCTCAGGGGACAGAAGAGTCAATGTAGTGTGGCCAAGGGCCATCCCACTCAGCACAGAGGGCGCTGAGTGAGGGGAAGAGGGACCTTTGGTGGTGTCCGTGCAAGGCGGCAGAATCTGGGTATGGTATGACCTGTTCTCTCAGCCATTTTCTCGTGGTCACAGTAAATGATGCTGATGGCAAGTGAAATCGTCTTCTGTTGGGGGCAGTGGGATGGCCTGTGGCTTGTGAGGCTGCCCTTCCTGCCCGGTGTCCTATCTGTGTAGTTGTGGCCCAGGGGTGTCCTCCTCCACTGCCCACCCCTCTGTCCTTCCTTTGGCTGTTGTGAGGCCTATATTGTGTGTGGTGGCTATGTGAGTTCTGGGACGTGGACCAGTCGGTCCCCCTGGAGGCCACTGGGTGTGTTCACCCCCTCCCCACAGCGGGCAGGCCCAGCATCTCCTGGTTGCATGTGTCTACAACACATTTCCAGAAGTGGATTCAGCCCCTTGATGGTCAGTCAGCAGGAATTGAAAGGGTCTATGGACACTGTGGCTGAAGCATGGGCCACAGGAAGACAGTGGGAGTGACAGGTGCTGGGGTGTGTGGGGTTCAGGGTGGGTGGGACCCACAGCCACTATGTGGGTCCCAGCTCCTAGCAGAGGAGGTGAGCCCCTCGTAAGGGTCACATGGGTACCAACGGCTGTTTGGGGTTTGCTGTCCCTTGCTATCTGTAATGGTCTTTCCAGGCACACCCTGGGCCATGTGGTGGTACCTCTTGGGTGGCAGATGTGGAGCTGGAGCAGCCACATGGGGTGGGGCACCAGGGCCTTCTCTGCCTGAGCAGGCTCGTCTTGGACCAGGGTGTTGAGAGAGAGTGATAGCTCTGGGGCCTGGCTGACACCCAAAGTTGGCATGTCCTAAGCCTAGGTTTTGTCTTGAAAGGAGTTTGACTCCTAGCACACAGGCAGCAGCCTGGACTCTGCTGCTGAGGCTGTCCTTAGTTCAACACCTCACGACACCTAGTCATGGGCCTCTTCCCAGGTTTCCTGCATGTGTGGGTGTGGGCCCCAGGGATTCTGTTTTGGGTGCTCTGATGTGACCTGGAGGGGTCTGGCCATGTCAAGGGCTGGAGGAGAGACCAAGCTTCAATCCCTGGCTCTGCAGGACGGTCCTTGATAGCCTCCAACATCCTTGCTCTCAGCCGGCTCTCCTGTAGCTTCTTGGCTGGGCAGGGAGTTTCAGGGGCACCATGCAGTGAGAGGGCAGTGGGCTGGTCCTGGGGTAGGCAGCCCTCAGGGCTCTTGAGAACCAGTCACTTCTTGCTCCTTCAAGCTGTTCCATTCTTTGGCTCTTCCCTGAGCAGGGGGGTTGCTCCAATGCAGGGAGGCTCAGTCCTGGACTATAGAATCCCCAAGGCTCTTGGGCCTGAGTCTATCCAGTCATGCAGGGCCCCTGTTTGTCTGCACCTCAGGTGGTGTGGGTACAGCCCCTAGGAGCACCAGGTTCCACCCAGCTCTCAGAAGTTCACCTGCTGCAGTCAAAGGTGGATTTCTCAGCGTGAGATTTTTATCTCCAAAGGAAGGGGCTGGGCCAGCCTCCAAGAGAGGTCAGCTGGTGAGGGAACCAGGACCCGGGGAGTCTGTGCTTCTAAGGCCACAACCCCTCCATGAGTTCAGACCCTGTAAACAAGAGACCAAGAGGGTTTGCCAGGATAGTGAGGGCTGCAAGCGGGAAGCTGGATGTGGGTAGAGGCCAGTGCTGGCCTTGTGGGGCTGGGCCTGCTTTGTCTAAAGGCCTTTCCTCTCCTTCCGTAATTCTGAAATTCCTGGCTGCTCCCCTTGAGTGACCTGATGATTTTACCTGGAAAAGATGAAAAGCCTCTTTCCACATACCTCATTGCTGACACACTTGGGTGTCCCTTGAGCTGCTTCTCCTGGGTTCTGGAGTTGGAGGGTTCCTGGACCTCTCTGGCCCCCATTGTTTGTACCAGGCATCCAGAGCATTGGTTCCTTGGGCCCTGGCTGTGGGCCCACACTTGCACCACAGACAGCTGTCCTCTCCCTGTGTCCTCAAGGCAGGAAGGGCCAGGTCTCTTTGGGGCTTCTTTTTGTAAGGTCCTGGGTCCCATTTATGAGGGCTCCCAGCTGTCCCACCTGGCATCTTGATCTGAGGGGCTAAAGCTCCCCAGGGAACTGTCACAGGTGGTCAGTTCTCTGGGTCTTCTGACCCTGCCACTGGCCTTTCCTCTGTGTCAGTCCCCTGTGGTTGGCAGCCTGAGGCCACCTGAGGGGAGCAGTGGGCCCAGCACAGCACCTCTGGGTACCCCACCCCACCCCCACTCCCCACTTCCTCCCTGGCCCTGCTCCCTGAGCCTGGGGGTGCTGGCTTCTCTCCCAGCCTCTGCCTGCTCCCCCAGGTTCTTGCTGAGGCCTCTCTGGGCTTGCCAAGAATGAGGGGAGCTAGGGGAGGGAATGTGGGAGCCGCTTCCTCTATAGCAGCCCCAGCTGCCGCAGGCAGGCGGGGGTGGGGTGGCTGTGCCCCTGCTTGCCAGAGAAGGGCGTGCCCAGCCCCAGACACAAGCTGCTTCGTCCTCCTAGTTGGCCTGTGGCAGGTCTTCACTGCGGGGCAGCTCCCCCCACCTGAGAAACCAGGCTCAGTTTAAAGTAGGGTATGCTAAAGAGCAGGTGAACTCAGGCCCTTGTCCTCAGCCAGCCACGTGTTTAGCTATTTAGGAGGAAATTGTGCAGTCAGGTGGATGTAATTCCTGAATTTGCGTAGCCCTTGCACGGGTCCAGTGCGTGTGCTGGGCAAGGTGCTTTCTGAGCATTAAGACCCTCTGTGTGGGCCAGCACCAATGCTCAGAGCTATAATATCAGTACTCTGGGAAGCCAAGGCTGGAGGACCCCTTGAGCTTAGGAGTTCAAGACCAGTCTGGGAAAGAGAGACCCTGTCTCTACTAGAAATAGAAAAATTATTATTATTTTTTTTTTTTTTTTTGAGGAGCCTCAAGCTGTCCCCCTGGGTAGAGTGCTGTGGCATCACAGCTCACAGCAACCTCCAACTCCTGGGCTCAAGCAAGTCTCCTCCCTCAGCCTCCCAAGTGGCTGGGACCACAGGCACCCGCCACAACGCCCAGCTATTTTTTGGTTGCAGCCCTTATTGTTGTTTGGCAGGCCCGGGCTGGATTCGAACCCGCCACCTTGGGTTTATGTGGCTGGTGCCTTAGCCACTTGAGCCACAGGCGCCGAGCCAGAAATAGAAAAATTAATGGGGGGTGGCGCCTGTGGCTCAGTGAGTAGGGCACCGGCCCCATATACTGAGGGTGGCAGGTTCGAACCTGGTCCCGGCCAAACTGCAACAAAAAATAGCCGGGTGTTGTGGCAGAGCTGGAGTGCTATAATGCCATGGCACTCTACCAGAGTGAGACTCTTGTCTCTTAAAAAATAAAAAATAAAAATAAAAATTTTTAAATAGAAAATTTAATGTGCTAATTAGCCAGGTGTGGTAGCCCACATACCTATAGACTTGCTTCTAAGGAGGCTGAGGTGGGACGATCACTTGGGCTGCAGTGAGTCATGGTCGAGCTACTCCAGCCTGGGTCACAGAGACAGACCCTATCTCTATAGTCACCCTCTAACCTGGAAGTGGGAGGCAGAGACTGCCCAGAGGTGTGGCCTGATGACCCCCTGCACCTACATACCTTGTAGGGAGACCCAGAGCAGCTGAGAGTACAGGCGAGGCTGAGCCATGCTGAGCTGAAAGGGAATGGGGGAGGCTGTGGCACCTGCATGGCTTTCTGAAGCCATGGACCCCACCCAGGAGGAGGACAGGAAGCTGTGGCCCAGGTTAACAACAGGGCTCCCAGCCAAGGGGTGGCTCCTGGGGAGGGTACCAGCTCCTGTCCCAGCCCCCAGCATGGGCTGTTGGTGGTACTTGCAAGGCTGGGTCAAGACCTCTGCCCCTGGTACAGTCCCAGTCTGACACACTGACACTGGTCCAGACACGTCTAGGCCCTTATGTGCCCTGTCCTTGAGCCTCCTCATGCACTGGGAGGGGAGGCTGGGGTCCAGGCGGGTCTGGCCCACACTCTCGCTGCTACTGGTAGGCTGAAGCCATTCTGAGTGGGTGCCCAGCTGCGGGGGGAGGGCGGCTCGTGTGGGGGGGTCCCTTGGCTGTAGCACTGGGTTCTGGCTTACTAGCCAGTGCTACATTGCTGGTGTGCTAAGGGCTGTGTCCATGAGGCCCAGGGAGCCATCTCCCAGGGAGACATATGTTCATCTTGTCCTGCCTGTGTCTCAGGGTGCAGAGGAGCTGTGTCTGTGAGGTTCAGGGACCCAATCTTACAGGGGAACATGTTGACCCCATCCTGCATATATGTCCAGGGGTCCTGCCATGGACCCAGCCCCTGTCCTCTTCCCTACCCCATGCCCAGCCCACCCAGAAAGACTGGGGCCTTTTCTGAGAGCCAGGTCGTTTGTGTTAGGATGACAGGGAGGAAGGGACACGCCTCATGTCTCTGGGGTGATGTCTCAGCGAGGTGTTGCTTTTGTGAGTTTGCTGGTGAGGAGCCAGGGGCTGTGCCACAGCCTATAGGGGGTTGGCAGTGTGTTCCTCTGCCTAGGCAGATGTTGTGCCTTAGGCCATGGTCTATCCACGTCCAGCTTTGCCACCATAGTATGGAAGTCCAGGCCGAGCTGCTGAGTAGAAGGGGGAGGGCCATCTGCTGAGCCTAGATGGTGGTCATTTCGGGCTCTGTGGAGAGCAGATGCTGGGAGTCAGTGGGAGGAGGCTTAGCAGACCTGCGGTCTGTCGGGGCAAGGCGGGGCCAGCCGCAGCTTCCCCTTCCTGGCGGGTGGCAGTGCTTGTCCACAGAGCTACGTGGGCCAAGTTGTCTTCAGTGGTCCAACGCCCCTACCCAGACCCCTCCTCTGCTTCGAGGTCCACATCTGCCATGGCCTTTGGGGACTCCGTTCCACTTGGCTATTCTGTGTCTGTGATGAGGACTAAGGCTGAGGGTCTGTCTCCTTTCCACATGCACCTGCTCTCATGATGGCCACCTCTGTGTGCAGAGATGGGGTCCCAGAGGCTCTCCCGCTACTCAGCTGCCACCCCCAGTGCCTGTCTTGGGGCCCAAGCCCTGACATGGCCTCCTCCCTGAACCCTGACCAGGGGCTCTCATGTGACGCCTGAGGTGCTGCTGTGTGGCCACCGGGTTCCCTGTCCTGGACCTTGCACACTGGGAAGCTTTCGTGGCATTGGTCACCCTCCCCTTGTGGGTCAGCACAGCAGGGGCTGTTCTTGGGTTCACCTCTTCCTAATGGTCATCTCATAGAGACTTGAGGCCTTGTAGGGTAACTGCAGCTCTGCGTGAGAGACAGCCTGTCCAGAGGGGATCTGCTGCTGTGCTGGGTAGTGAGGTGTGCGTAGTATGAGACTATGGCCCACCCCAGGCTTGGGCTGAGGCCCTGGTGGCAAAAGTGGCCATGATTGCCTTGCTGTGGTCCTCCTGGCCCTGTGTCCTTGGTGCAGCACAGAGATGAGTCCAGAACCCACATGCGTGCTTTCTCAGACATCTGGACTCAAATGGACCTTTCTAATGACACAGGCAAGGAACAGCTTTATTTTACCTTTTAAGTTAACATAACAGAGCCCTTAATTCATACTGAAATGAAGTTTCACATTATCTTATGTTTGGGCCCCAGAGGGTATTCCTGAGGCCTGTGGACAGCCTGTGGTGTGGTGTCAGTCTGGTTTGGAGGTGGTGTCGTGTGGCAGTTGGCTGCAAACCCGTCCCCATCTGTCTAGTAAATTTCCATCTCGCTTGACGTCAGCTGGCTTTTTGACATGCATTTGGAAGGTGTTAACAAATGGGTTTAAAACTCCTCCTTTGGAAGGTTTTTCTTAAACAGATTAGAAAATCCTGTCCAAGCTTTTGCAGCCATCAGGAGTGAGTGGTGGGAACCCTCACTAGGGTACCAGGTGGCGTGTCTCCAGGGTCCTGGGTAGCTTCCTCAGGGCTGTGCGCTCTGCGTATGCATGCTGGCACATTTCTGGTCCAGAAAAACCCTCAGCTTGGCCTCCTTTCTGGGAAGCCCTTTGCCCTGATTTGTTTGGGGCCCGTGTGCTCAGACATCAGCATACCCTCTTGCCCTTTCCTGGAGCACTGGGGGTAGCTTTGCTGAAGATATCCTGGCCTACTCAGGCCAGAACCCAGGCCCCTCATGGAAGGTATAAGGGGAGAGTGTCCAGGGCCAGCCGTGTAGCTCAGATCCCTTGTCCAAACAGTGGGGAAAAAGTGCAGCATAAGTTGCTCAGGTATAAACCTGAGCCCCTGTTCTGCCCTCCATTTCAACTTGTTGTGGGGTTTTTAGTTGCTATTTGACATCATTTTAAGTTAAGAAATATTAGAGGCTCGGCGCCTATAGCTCAACCGGCTAAGGCACCAGCCACGTACACCTAAGGTGGCGGGTTCGAATCCCCAGCCCGGACCCGCCAAACAACAATGATGGCTGCAACCAAAAAAATAGCCGGGCGTTGTGGCGGGCGCCTG
>CAUYTI010017146.1:0-24289 GCA_963575145.1 Galago senegalensis
CATGACTGTTGTTTGTCATGACGGTATGTTTATATGAACATGAAGTTCAAGGGCAGAGGAGAGGAAGAAGTATCACTGCATTTTGTACAAAGTAAATGCATTCATGTCTAATAAAAGAGTTCTGTTGTAGTACTTATGAAAAAAAAAAAGAGTGCCCTTCTTTCCACATCCATAACAGAATCTGTTTGGGGAATTTTTAATATGAGCCATTGTCACTGAATATCTCATTGTGCTTTTAATTTGCATTTCCCTAATGATTAGAGAAATTGAGCATTTTTTCAAGAGTTTGTTGGCCATTAGTCTATCTTCATTTGAAAAGTTTCTGTTCACGTCTTTTGCCCACTTTTTAATAGGGTTGTTTGGTTGCTTCTTGCTAATTTACTTGAGTTCTTTGTGGGTTCTGATTATCAGTCCTTTATCTGATGTATAGTATGCAATATTTTCTCCCATTCTGTGGGGTTGGCTATTTGCTCTTTTCATTGTATACTTGGCTGTGCAGAAACTTTTGAATTTGATCAGGTCCCATTCATTTATTTTTGTTGTTACTGTTATTGCTTTTGGTGTCTTTCTCATGAATTCTTTGGCTGGGCAAATATATATAAGAGTCTTTCCAACATTTTCTTATAAGATTCTTGTAGTTTCCTGCCTTAGGTTTAAGTCTTTTGTCCTTTGTTAATTAATTTTTGTGAGTAGTGAAAAGTGAAGAACCTATTTCAGTTTTTTACATGTGGCTATCCAATCTTCCCAGCACCATTTACTGAACAGGGATTCTTTTCTCCAGTATATGTTTTTGTCTTGTCAAAGATCAGATGAGACTTGGGAGGCTGAGGCAAGAGAATCACTTAATCCCAAGAGTTTGAGGTTGCTGTGCGCTGTGATGCGATGGCACTCTACCAAGGGTGATATTGTGAGACTCTGTCTCAAAAAAAAAATCAGATGAGAATATGAGGATTTCATGTTTGAGTTCCCTGTTCTAATCCACAGGTATATGTCTCTGTTTTTGTGCCAGTACTACTATGCTGTTTGGCTACTATAGTCCTGTAGTACTGCTTGAAGTCTGGTAAAGTGATACCTCCTGCTTTGTACTTACTATGTAAAGTTGCCTTGCCTATTTGTCTTTTCTGGTTCAAAACAAAGCATACAACTATTTTTTCTAAATCTGCAAAAAATGGCATTGTTATTTTAAGGGGAATTATATTGAATATACAAATCACTTTGTGTTAGTATAGCCGTTTTAACAATGTTGATTCTTCTGATCCATGACCATGGTATATTTTTTCATCTGTTTGCATCCTTTGCAATTTCTTTCCTTAATGGTTCATAGTTCTCCTTATAGAGGTCTTTCACCTTCTTTATTAATTATATGCCTAGGTATTTTATTTTCTTTGTTTCCACTGAGAAAGTTATTACATATTTTATTTCATTCTCAGCTTGACTGTTGTTAGCATATATGAACACTACTTATTTATGTGCATTTAATTTGTAGCCTGAGACTTTACTGAATTTATAATTCCAGGAATCTCTTGGCTGAATCTTTGAGGTTTTCTAGATATAAAATTATGCCATCAGCAAAAAGCAATAATTTGATCTCTTCTTTCCCTATTTGGGTACCCTTGATACCCTTCTCTTGCCTGATTGCTCTGGCTAAGTCCCAGCACTACCTTGAACAGAAGTGGAGATAGTGGGCAACCTTGTCTGATTCCAGTTCTAAGCAGGAACGCTTTGAATTGTTCTCTGTTCAATATGACATTGGCTGTGGGTTTATCATATATGGCCTTTATAATTTTGAGTTAAGTCTTATCTTGATCTATTTTGATAAGAATTCTTATCATAAAAGGGTGCTGAATTTTTTTAATGCTTTTTCTGCTCTATTGAAAGTATCACATGGTCCTTATTTTTGCATCTATTTCTGTGGTAGATTACAGTTATAGATTTATGTGTGTTGAACC
The DNA here is from genome assembly GCA_963575145.1 of Galago senegalensis. Lineage (NCBI taxonomy): Eukaryota > Metazoa > Chordata > Mammalia > Primates > Galagidae > Galago > Galago senegalensis. The sequence continues at coordinate 1,950 of CAUYTI010017146.1, forward strand.
ATCCTTGCATCTCTGGGATGAAGCCTTCTTTGGTTTTGGGGGTATTTTTAGGGAGTTTTCTCTAGAGAGAGAGTCTCACTTTGCTATCCTCAGTAGAGTGCTGTGGTGTCACAGCTCACAGCAACTTCCAGCTCTTGGCCTTAGGTGATTCTTTTGCCTCAGCCTCCCAAGTAGCTGGGACTACAGGCATCTGCCACAATGCCTGACTTTTTTTTGTTGCAGTTTTGTCAGGGCCTGGTTTGACCTTGCCACCCTCAGTATATGGGGCCAGTGCACTACTCACTGAGCCACAGGCATCACCCATGAAGCCTTCTTTGGTTATGATGAATTATATTTTTGATGAGCTAAGATTTTACTGAGAATTTTTGCATTTATATTCACAAGGGATATTGGTCTGCAATTTTCTTTCTTTCTTCTTTTTTTTGAGACAGAGTCTCACTTTGTTGCCCTCAGTAGAGTGCTGTGGCATCACAGCTCACAGCAACCTCCAGCTATTGGGCTTAGGTGATTCTCTTGCCTCAGCCTCCCAAGTAGCTGGGACTACAGGTGCCCACCACAATGCCTGGCTATGTTGTTGTTGTTGTTGTTGTTGCAGTTTGGCTGAGGCTGGGTTCAAACCCTCCACCCTCGGTATATGGGGCCAGCACCCTACTCACTGAGCCACAGGTATTGCCCAGTCTGCAGTTTTCTTTTATAGTTGTACCCTTTCCTGGCCTGGATATCAAGGTGATACTGGCTTCATAGAATGAGTTACAGATGATTCCTTTCTTCTCAATGTTCAGGAATAATTTCTGCAAAGTAAGAACAAGCTCTTCTTTGTAGGTTTGGTAAAATTCAGGTATAAAACTGGTCATGGACTGTTTTTGTCAGAAGATGTTTTATCACTTCAATTTCAGTGCTTGATATTGACTGGTCTTTTGAGGAGTCTAGGGAGGTTGTGTGTTTCAAAAAATGTGTCCATTTCCACCACATTTTCAAGTTTGTGAGCCTAGAGATTTTTATAGTATTCCAGGATAAAATTTTGTATATCTGTGATACCAGTTGTAATTTCCCCTTTTTCATTTTTAATGAGCTTATTAAAGTTCTTCCTCTTCTGTTTCTGATTAATCTAGCTGGAAGCCTGTTGACTTTGTTTATGTTTTCAAAGAACTAAACTTGTGCTTCATTAATCTTCTATATAGTTCTTTTATGCTTTTTTATCGTTGGAGAATCACTGAGGGTACAATGAGCCAGGTTACATTTCTTGGGTTTGCTGGGTGAAGTCTCTCTATTAATAGTGTCCTGCCCCCAAGAGGTATGTCACACACCACAGCCCCAACCCCATCCCTCCTTCCCTTTCTCCTCTCCCCCATACCCCCTCCCCCGACCATATGCTAGCATCAATTGTCCTCATATCAGAACTAAGTGCATAGGATTCTTCTCCATTCTTGTGATGCTTTGCTAAGAACAATGTATTTAAACTCCATCCAAATTAATACAAAAGGTGTAAAGTCACCATCCTTTTTAGTGGCTCCATAGTATACATACACCACAGTTTGTTAATCCATTCCTGGACTGGTGGGCATTTAGGTTGTTTCCACAATTTGGCAATTGTAAATTGAACTGCAGTAAACAGTCTAGTGCAAATGTCCTTAAGATAAAATGATTTTTTTTCTTGAGTAGATGCCCAGTAATGGGATTGCAGGATCAAATGGGAGGTCTAGATTGAGTTCTTTGAGGATTCTCCATACTTCCTTCCAGAAGGGTTGTATTAGTTTGCAGTCCCACCAGCAGTGTGAACTTGTTCCCTTCTCTCCACACCCATCCCAGCATCTGAAGCTTTGAGACTTTGTGATGTGGGCCATTCTCACTGGGGTTAGGTGATATCTCAGGGTGGTTTTGATTTGCATTTCTTTGATAATTAAGGATGATGAGCATTTTTTATATACTTGCTATCCATTCATCTGTGTTCTTTAGAGAAGGCTCTATTCATCTCACTTGCCCATTAATATAAGGGATTGTTGGCTTTTTGTTGTTGTTGTTGCTTAATTTGAGTTCTCTGTAGATTCTTGTTATCAAGCTTTTGTCTGATTCCTAATATGCAAATATCTTTTCTCGTTCTGATGGTTGTCTATTTGCTTTGGTTGTTGTCTCCTTAGCTGTACAGAAGCTATTCAGTTTAATTAAGTCCCATTTGTTTATTTTTGTTGTTCTTGCAATTGCCACTGGAGTCTTCTTCATGAAGTCTTTCCCCAGGCCAATAGCTTCAAGTGTTTTCCCCACAATTTCTTCAAGAATTTTTATTGACTCATACCTTAGATTTAGGTCTTTAATCCATCTTGAATCAATATTAGTGAGTGGAGAAAGATGCAGGTCCAGTTTCAGTCTTTTACATGTGGTTATCTAGTTCTCCCAGCACCATTTATTGAATAGGGATTCTTTCCCTTAGTGTATGTTCTTGTTTGGTTTATCAAGGATCAGGTGGCTGTAAGATTTTAGTTTCGTCTTATGGTTTTCTGTTCAATTCCAGATGTCTATGTCTGGAATGTTTGTGCCAATACCATGCTGTTTTGATTACTATAGCCTTGTAGTACAACCTAACATCTGGTAGGCTAATGCCCCCAGCCTTGTTTTCATTACGAAGAATTGCCTTAGCTATATAGGTTTTTTCTGATTCCATACAAAATGAAGAACTATTTTTTCCAAACCTTGAAAGTACGATGTTGGTACTTTTTTCTTTTTTTAATTAAATCATAGCTGTGTACATTAATGCAATTATGGCGTACAATGTGCTAGTTTTATATACAATCCTTCTATCAAATACTTCTATCAAACTGCTGCAGTTCACCCAGCACCATTTCTTAACATAGCCTTCACCACATTTTCTTAGTTATTGTGGTAAGACTTTTATATTCTACACTGAGTAGATTTAACATGTACCCTTGTAAAATGCACCATAGGTGTGGTCCCACAAATTACCCTCCCTCTACCCATCCTCCCAAATCCCATCCCCTCCTGCTCCTCTTTCCTCTTCTTCTTGGGCTATAGTTGGGTTATAGCTTTCATATAAAAGTGTGGGTGTTTATAAATTGGTTTCATAGTCGGGCTGAGTACATTGGATATTTTTATTTCCATTCTTGAGATACTTTGCTAAGAAGAATATGTTCCAGCTCCGTCCATGTAAACATGAAAGAAGTAAAGTCTCCATCTTTTTATAAGGCTGCATAATATTCTATGGTGTGCATATAACACAATTTATTAATCCATTCATAGGTTGATGGGCACTTGGGCTTCTTCCATGACTTAGCAATTATGAGTTAGGCTGTAATAAACATTCTGATGCAAATATCTTTGTTATAAAGTTATTTTTGGTCTTCTGGATATATGCCTAGTGGACGGATTAAAGGATTGAATGGCAGGTCTATTTTTAGTTCTCTAAGTGATCTCCAAACATCTTTCCTAAAGGAACGTACTAGTTTGCATTCCCACCAACAGTGCAGAAGTGTTCCCTTTTCTCCATATCCATGCCAACACCTATGGTTTTGGGATTTTGTGATGTGGGCCAATCTTACTGGAGTTAGATGGTATCTCAAAGTGGTTTTGATTTGTATTTATCTGATGATTAAGGATGATGAGCATTTTTTCATGTGTCTGTAGGCCATGCACCTGTCCTCTTTAGAGAAGTTTCTCTTCAAGTCCCATGCCCACCCTGAGATGGGACCACTTGTTCTTTTCTTGCTAATATAGTTTGAGTTTTCTGTGGATTCTGGTAATTAAACCTTTGTCAGAGACATGACCTGCAAATATCTTCTCCCATTCTGAGGGCTATATGTTTGCTTTACGTACTGTGTTCTTCTGTGTGCAGAAGCTTTTTTGTTTGACCAGATTCCAGTAATGTATTTTTGGTGTTCCTTCAATTGCTGGGGGGGTCCTCCTCATAAAATATTCTCCCAGGCCTATTTCTTCAAGTGTTTTCCCTGCACTTTCTTCTAGTATTTTTATAGTTTCATGTCTTAAATTTAATGCTTCAACCCAGTGAGTGTCTATCTTAGTTAATGGTGAAAGGTGTGGGTCCAATTTCAATCTTCTACAGGTCGCCAGCCAGTTCACCCAGCACCATTTCTTAAATAGGGAGTCATTTCTCCATTGAATTTTTTTTTTTTTTGCAGATTTGCCCGGAGCTGGGCTTTAACCCACCACCCCCAGCATATGGGACCGGCATCCTATTCCTTGAGCCATAGGCGCTGCCCCCCATTGAATGTTTTTATCAAAGATCAAATAACGGTGAGTAGCTGGATTCATCTCTTGGTTCTCTATTCTGTTACATACATCTACATCTCTGTTTTTGTGCCAATACTATGCTGTTTTGGTCGCTATCAATTTATAGCATAGGCTCGGCACCTGTGGCTCAAGCGGCTAAGGTGCCAGCCACATACACCTAAGGTGGCGGGTCCGAATCCCCAGCCCAGGCCCGCCAAACAACAATGATGACTGCAACCAAAAAAAAAAAAAATGGCCAGGCGTTGTGGCGGGCGCCTGTGGTCCCAGCTACTTGGGAGACAGAGGCAAGAGACTCGCTTGAGTCCAGGAGTTGGAGGTTGCTGTGAGCTGTAATGCCAAGGTACTCTACCCAGGGGGATAGCTTGAGGTTCTGTCTCAAAAAATAAAATAAAATAAAATACTCTCATCAAACTGATTAACGTAGCCTTCATGTCATATTCTTAGTTATTGAGTTAAGACAGTCATACTCTACTTTTAGAAAGATTCACTTGTGGGGTGGGGAAAAAAAGAAAGATTCACTTGTCCCCTTGTAAGATAAACCATAGAGGTGACCCCACCAATTACCCTCCATCCATCTATCCACCTCCCTTCCCTACACCCTCCCTCCCTCCTTCCCATATTCTAAGGTAATAATTAGGTTATAACATTTCTATGAAAGCTATAAATTAGTTTCAAAATAGGGCTGTGTACATTGGATACTTTTTCTTCCATTCTTGAGATACTTTGCTAAGAAGAACATTTTCCAGCTCCATCCATATAAACATGAAGGAGGTAAAGTCTCCATCTTTCTTTATGGCTGCATGGTATTTAATGGTGTACATATCCCACAATTTATTGATCCATTTGTGGGTCGATGGGCACTTAGGCTTCTTCCATGACCTGGCAATTATGAGTTGGGCTGCAAAAAACATTCTGATATAAATATCTTTGTTGTAATGTGATTTTTGGTCTTCTGGATATATACCTAATAAAGAAATTGTAGGATCAAATGGCAGGTCTATTTTTAGTTGTCTAAGTGTTCTTCAGATGTCTTTCCAAAAGGAACATATTAGTTTGCATTCCCACCATCAGTGTATAAGTGTTCCTCTGTCCTTGCCAGTATCTTCAGTTTTGAGACCTTCTGGTGCTGACTATACTTACTGGTATTAGGTAATATCTTAAAGTGGTTTTGAATTACATTTCTCTGATGATTAGGGCTGATAAGCGTTTTTTCATGTATTTTTTGGTTATTTGTCTGTCTCTTTAGGAAAAGATTCTGTTCATGTCTCTTGCCCAGTGACTAATGGGATTATTTGCTCTTGTCAATTTCCTTGAGTTCTCTGTAGATTCAGGTTATTAGCCCGTTGTCAGATTTGTAACATGTGACTATCTTCTTCCATTCTGAAGGCTGTCTGTTTGCTTTGTTTTTGATTGTGTCCTTAGCTGTGCAGAAGCTTGATCAGGTCCCATTTATTTATTTTTGTTTTTACTGTAATTGGCAATGATGTCTTCAGGAATTCTTTCTGAAGGGTCATGTTATAAGAGTTTTTCCCATGCTTCCTTCCAGGGTTTTAGATGTAAATCTTTTATCCAGTATTAGTTAATTTTTGTTAGTGGTGAGAGGTGTGGGTTCAGTTTCTAGTTTACATGTGGCTAACTAGTTCTCCCAGCACCATTCATTAAATACAGGTTCTTTTCCCAGTGTATAATTTTATGCACTTTATGGAAGATCAGATGACAAGAGGCAGATTTCACCTCTAGGTCTCAGATCTGTTCCTTAGATATATGTCTCTTTTTTTATGCCAGTACCATCCTGTTTTCATCATTCTGGACCAGTGGTATAACCTTAAATCTGGTAACTTGATGCCTCCATATTTGGTTTTATTTCATAGAATTGTGTCGGCTAATTGAGGTTTTTTCCTGGACTATACAAAACGGAGGAACTAGATAGAACTTGTTTTTTACAGCCTTGGAGAGTTCTTGAATGGACAGCAGGGGATGTGAGCTACAGGCCTTAGCTCCTTCTCAAAAAACTCGTACCCCTAGGGCAAAATTACTGACAAGATCACAGTCACTAGTGATAAGCCTGGGTATTGCTTCTGTTATGGGTCTGCTACTAAGAAGAGAGAAGGAATGGCTACATAGTACTCTGTTAATTTGGCTATTACTGTATTTCTTCTTCACCCCCTAAATAAAAAGTCGGAATAGCTGGTTTTCTAGGATAGCACACTCTCCCTCTCTCATCTTTCTGTCTGAAAATGTAGAATATGCTTATTTTTCTTTTTGTCCTAATCTTTTAATCCATCTTAAAACCTACATGCACTGGATCATACCCTAACATGCTATACCCTTTTGTCAATTTTCTACTGGTTCCTAGGCTCTGTCCATACTCCTGTGCTATCAGCTTGGACTGATGTGGGCCTTATGGGGTTTGTCAAAATGATTCAGTGTAAGAGTAGGTTGGTATCATTCATGCCTCTGGGTCACATGACTATAGTTCTGGTAATAAACTTACAAATATTAATAATATATAAGTATTATATATAAACATATAAAAATTATATGTAAAGTTATACATAAATTTTATTATATATAAATTATGAAATTATGTAAACATATTACTTCATATCTTTTAATGATATGAAGTAATAAAGGTTCCTTTTACCTATGCATTTCTCTTCCTAATGATTATTTTTAGATATCTGCTTTTTATCTCTGATGAAGTAAGCTCTCAAAATCTACTTTATGGAATATCTTAGACTAGGTGAAGACAAGCAACTGGAATGATTGAGATGGCAACATGTTTTAAAAATAACAAATGAATGGAATATGCTAGGTCTCAGAATTCTATTTGTTGATATGTGCTACTAGAAAGGTTAATTTTTTTTTTTGAAAGGTTAAATTTAAGATATAAAGTGGCTCAGTGAGTAGGGCGCCAGCCCCATATGGCAGGTTCAAACCTGGCCCTGGCCAAACTGCAATAAAAAATAGCTGGGCATTGTGGCAGGTGCCTGTAGTCCCAGCTACTCGGGAGGCTGAGACAAGAGAATCACCTAAGCACAGGAGTTGGAGGTTGCTGTGAGCTATGATGCCATGGCACTCTACCAAGGGCAATAAAGTGAGGCTCTATCTCTAAAAAAAAAAAAAAAAGAATATTGAAACACTATGCACTAAAGCTATCCAAATTTAGTATAATATTTATAATAGCAATAAGGAATTTCATTTCTAATGATGTGTGTGTGTAACTTGAGAAAAATAACTTGTTAAAGACACATCCTTAGAACAAACATGTAAGGACCAAATAGAGATGGCAGCTGTAGAAAAATAATGAAAATTTAGAAACTCAGGCTCAGCACCTGTTGCTCAAGTGTCTAAGGCACCAGCCACATACATACACCAGAGCTGGCAGGTTTGAATCCAGCCTGGGCCTGCCAACCAAAAAATAGCCAGGCATTGTGGTGGGCACCTGTAGTCCCAGCTACTTTGGAGGCTAAGGCAAGAGAATCGCTTAAGCCCAGGAGTTGGAGGTTGCTGTGAGCTGTGATGCCAGAGCACTCTACCCAGGGTGACAGCTTGAGGCTCTGTCTCCAAAAGATAAAAAATTTAGAAAACCGTAAATGATGATTTTCAATATCCACAAGGAATTCTCTGTGTTATGACTATTACAAGGTCATACACACAATTCATTTCTTCATGTGCACTTGTTTCCCATTTGTGTCCATGCTCTGATCAGTAATCAGCCATTTAACCATTTAGTCTGTGTCTAGTAACCAGTCTTTAAGGGACTGAGTAGAAAGGAAATGAGAGAATGAGTCTTTAGATTATAAAACCAAAATTTGTGTTCTAGTAGTGGTGGGAATGACAAGTATTAGTATTAAGAAATAAATAAAAACTTTTAAATGGGGAATGAAAGCCCTTCTAAATGATCAGGCACAGAGAGGCATTTATAAAGCAAAAGCAGTCACATCTTACTTCCCCTCAACCTAAATAATTACCTCTTGAAGGCACTTGCTATGTGGGTTCTAGACTGACACCAAGTTAGCCATAAAATGTCTTAGTGGGGGTGGCACCTGTGGCTCAGTGAATAGGGTGCTGGCCCCATATACCGAGGGTGGCAGGTTTGAACCAGGCCCTGGCCAAATTGCAACAACAAAAATAGCCTAGCATTGTGGTGGATGCCTGTAGTCTCAGCTACTCGGGAGGCTGAGGCAAGAGAATTGGCTAAACCCAAGAGCTGGAGGTTGCTCTGTGAGCCGTGATGCCACGGCACTCTACCGAGGATGGCAAAGTGAGAATCTGTCTCTAAAAAAAAAAAAAAAAAAAAAGTCTTAGGCAAGCACAATAACTCATACCCTAAAGTTCCACAATGTATAGCCAGTCACTAACTAATGTCATCTCTGTTTGTGGGGGGGACAGAGTCTTACTCTGTGCCCTGGGTAAGGGTGCTATGGTGTCATATTCACAGCAATCTCAAACTCCTGGGTTCAGTGGATCCTCTTGTCTCAGCATCCCTGAGTATCAGGGACTATAGGCATATACCACCACATCCAGCTAGTTTTTCTGTTTTTTGTTAGAAATGGGGTTTTCCTCTTGCTCAGCCTAGTCTTGAACTCCTGAGCTCAAGCAGTCCTCCCAGTTTGCCTCCCAGAGTGTTAACTAATATGAATTCTTGCACCCAAATTTTTATCAGTTCACTCTTTGTTCTCTTTTGCCTTTAAAAGCCTGCTTGCAATAAAGGCCAGCAGAACACTCCCCTGGGCAACTTGGAAGTGTGTCCAGTGCTGCAGTTTTCAACTTTGGCCCAAATAAACTATCTATGTTAATTTTGCCTCAGCTCCTTCCTTTTAGGTTGACAGTATTGTTTGTCCTGATTTGTCTACTAATTGAGGACTTTGCTGTATTCTGTAGTGTTTCACAAAGGTGAGTTAAGGTATATATGGAAAACGAAACAACAGAAAGAATATTTTGCAGGGAAGCAAAGAAAAAGTAGCAGTATTAACTCAATAATTTTAATTCAAAGTGTTATTGCTTTGTTCTGATGGATAAACTTCATAGAGATACTCCCTTGCAATCATTTAGTTTCTCTAATTTGATAATTGCATGGTTTCAGGATGAGACTTTTTTCTTTTGATTAAAATAAGATCATGTGAAAAGTATAAAGACAGAAAGATTTAATTTTTCTATGACAGAATACCCCCCAAAGGGGAGGGGTACTGGGAAGCAGCTTTGTTTTCTTGGCAGCATCTTGGAAATGGGATTGCTGCCCATCAGACCTCTGCTGTGGATATGGGATATGCCAGGGGACTTGTTAGAGTGCCACAATATAACAATGAAAAAGTTATAATTAAATAGAAGTATTACAAGCACTTAGCATCCCATGAGGACAAGAACTTGTTAAAATATCCCTTGGGTTCTGACTTACCTTTCCTTGGCATTCTGGACAGTAACGAAGCCCCAGGGGCATTTAAAGGAAACTTTGCAACAGTAATAAACACACACTTGGACAAAAAGTTTTAGGTTTCTCCTGGAACTAGATAAAATTCTCATAATGTACAGACCATTTGTTTATTATTAAACACAGCATATCTTTGTTTGGAGCATACTTATTAATTTGAGGTAGAAAAGCAAAATGAGCTCTCCTTGATAGCTTTGGTCTCATATAATGTCCCTGTTTATATGCCTTGAGACTCATCTGTACATGATTATTGACTATGGAAATAAATCAATCATTCCAAGGATGGGCTTATTTCTCAGACATGACTGTAGGATTCAGTATTTGTAAGACATAACTCCAGATTCATAATTTAGCTTTCCTTAAGTGCTGTGACTATGTCACAGCATTTCTAGTGGAACTGTCACTGCACTCATAATTGAGTTTTTTATTTGGTGTGGAGAGACACTGTACTTCACAAGGTGCTATTTGATTGTTTAAAAGTTTGCATGTAAGTTATACTTACAAAGCAAAAAAATGGGTCTAGAATCTTAAGAAAAAGATCAAATAAAAGTTATCAGTTTGTTAAAGTATTAAGTCAGTGAAAACTGAAAGTCCTACAATAGATTGAATTGATGAGTATTTTTAATCTATCAAAGTGTTTCTATCAGTTTCAATTTTAGTCCTCACCTAAGAAAAAATATTGATAAACTGGAGAATTTCTAGAATGAGACAAGCATCATTTGTTATTTTTCTTTCCTGATACCTCAATGAATAAGCTCTTGCCCAGAATCACTTTTATCATTTTCTACTTAGTGTTCCACCACGACTTAAACTTATCTTTTGGTTTGAAATATGCCTTGGGCTTCTCACAATCTTCCCATCCTGGTTTTTTTTCCCTGTGCCAATTTATTTATTTTGTTTATGTATTTTTTTATTACAGGTTAATGTGAGGGTACAAATAACTAGGTTACAATGTTTGCATTTGTTAGGTAGAGTCCCTCTTGTAGTTGTGTCCTGCACCCAAAAGGTGTGCCATATACCCTTACATTGTGTCCAGTGAGTGGGAGCACAAAAATACCCTTCCTTCCTCCACTCTCTTCCTTCCCTCCTCCTTCCTTTCCCCTCACCTCAACTTGAATTGAGTTTTTCTCTTATGTGGGTATGTATTAGATTGCCTACTGGCTTCATATTAGTATTGAGTACATTGGATATGTACATTTCCATTCTTGTGATACTTTAATAAGAAGAATGTGTCTCAACTCCATCTAGGTTAATACAAAAGATATAAAGTCTCCATCTTTTTTATGGCTGAATACAATTCCATGGTACACATATACCATATTTTGTTAATCCATTCCTGGGTTGATGAGCATTTAGGTTGTTTCCACATCCTGGCAACTGTAAATTGAGCTGTGATAAACAATCTAGTGCAAATAACCTTATGATAAAATGATTCTTTTTCTCTCTAGTTAGATGCCTAGTAATGGGATTGTGGGATCAAATGAGAGGTATAATTTGAGTTCTTTGAGGATTCTTCATACTTCCTCCAAAGAGGCTGTATTAGTGTGCAGTCTCAGAAACAGTATAAAAGTGTTTCCCTTTCTCCATATCTATGCCAGCATCTGCAACTTTGGGACTTTGTGATGTGGGCTGTTCTCACTGGAGTTAGGTGATATCTCAGGGTCGTTTTGATGTGTATTTCTTTGATGATTAGGGAGATAAGCATTTTTTCATGTCTGTTAGCCATTTATCTCTGTTCATCAGAGAAAATTCTATTCATATCTCTTGCTCAGTGATAAGTGGGATCATTTGGTTTTTGTTGTTGATTAATTTGAGTTCTTTGTAGATTCTAGATATCAACCTTTTGTCAGATTTGTAAAATGCAAATATCTTTTCCCATTCTGAAGGTTGTTTGCTTTAATTGTTATGTCCTTAGCTATGCAAAAGCTTTTCAGTTTCATTAAGTCCCATTTGCTTATTTTTGTTGTTTTTTCAGTTCAGACTAAAGTCTTCTTCATAAAATCTTTCCCTAGGCTGACATCCTTAAGAGTTTTTCCCATATATTCTTCTAGGATTTTTATCATTTGATATCTTAGATTTAAATCTTTTATCCATCTTAAGTCAAATTTTGTAAGTGGTAAAATGTACAGGTCCAGTTTCAGTCTTTTACATGTGGTTATCCAGTTCTCCCAGCACCATTTATTGAATAGGGATTCTTTTCCCCAGTGTATGCTTTTGTCTGGTTTATCAAAACTAAGACAGCTATAAGAGACTGGTTTCATCTTTTGGTTTTCTATTCAGCTCCACACGTCTATGTCTCTGTTTTTGTGCCAATATTATGCTGTTTTGATTCTTGGGGATTTGTAATGTAACGTAAAGTTTGGTAGAGTGATGCCTCCATCTTTGTTTTTATTACTAAAAATTGCCTTGGGCATATGTGTATATATATATTTTTTTTCTGGTTCCATACAAAATGAAGAACTATTTTTTTAGTTCTTCAAAGTATGATGTTGGTATTTTAATGGGGATTGCATTGAATCTGTAGATTGCTTTGGATAGTATAGACATTTTAACAATGTTGACTCTTCCCAGCCAACATCATGTTATGTACTTACATTTGTTAGTGTCTTCACTATTTCTTAGGGTTTTATAATTCTCTTTGTAGAGGTTCTTCACCTCTTAGGTATATTCCAGGGTATTTCATTTTCTTTGAAGCTACTGTGAAGGGAATTATGTCTTTGATTAGCTTTTCAACTTGGCTGCTACTGACGTATACAAAGCCTAATGATTTGTGGACATTGACTTTATATCCTGAGACATTACTGTATTTGTTAATCACTTCTAGTAATGTAGTGGTTGAATCTCTGGAGTTCTCAAAGTATAAAGTCATATCATCAGCAAAGAGCAAGAAATTAACTTCCTCTTACCACATTTGGATGTTCTTTATATCCTTCTCTTGCCTGATTGCATTGATTATAATTTCCAGAACTATGTTGAATAATAGAGGTAATAGAGAACATCCTTGTCTGGTTCCAGTTCCAAGTGGAAAAACTTTCAGTTTTACTCAATTCAGTATTGTGTTAAGCTGTGAGTTGTAATAGATAGCTTCAGTCAGTTTAAGAAATGTGCCACCTATGCCTATATTCTTAAGTGTTCTTGTTAGAAAAGGATGCTGAATTTTTTCAAATGCTTTTTCTGCATCTATTGAGAGGTTCATAGAAGAATCCTTGTTTTTGCTGCTGCTTCTTCTTCTTCTTCTTCTTCTTCTTGTTCTTTTTTTTTTTTTTTTTTTTTTTTTTGTGACAGAATCTCTCTATGTCACCCTCAGGAGAGTGTAGTGGTGTCATAGCTCATAGCAACCTCAAACTCTTGGGCTTAAGTGATTCTCTTGCCTCAGCCTCCCAAGTAGCTGAGACTACAGAGACCCTCCACAATGCCCAGCTATTTTTTTTGTTGCAGTTGTCCTTCTTGTTTAGCTAGCCTGGGCTGGGTTTGAAACTGCCAGCCTGGGTGTATGTGGCTGGTGCCCTACCCACTGAGCAACACTTCTCTTGCCTGATTGAGGGTGCTGCCCTGTTTTTGCTTCTATTAACATGGTAAATTACATTTATGGATTTGAGTATGTTAAAGTAGCCTTGCATCCCGGGGATGAAGCCTCCTTGATAGTTATGTATATATATATTTTTAATACGTCAGTGTTATCTCTTAGCTAAGATTTTACTGATTATTTTTGCACAATATTCATTAGTGAAATTGATCTGCAGTTCTTTTTAGTTGGATCCTTTGCTGGTTTTAGAATTTCAGTGATGTTTGTTTTGTAGAATGTGTTGGGGGAAGGTTCTTACTTCTCATTGTTTTGGAATAGTTTCTGCAGTATAGGTACAAGCTCTTCTTTGAAGATTTGATAGAATTCTGGTGTGAAAGCATCTGGTCCAGGATTTTTTCTTTTGTTGGAATATTTTTTTTTTTTTTTTTTTTTTTTTTTTTTTTTTTTTTTTCCTGAGACAGAGCCTCAAGCTGTCTCCCTGGGTGGAGTGCCGTGGCATTACCGTTCACAGCAACCTCCAACTCCTGGGCTCAAGTGAGTCTCTTGCCTCCGCCTCCCAAGTAGCTGGGACCACAGGCGCCCGCCACAATGCCCGGCCAGTTTTTTTTTTTGGTTGCAGCCGTCATTGTTGTTTGGCGGGTCCGGGCTGGGGATTCGAACCCGCCACCCTAGGTGTACATGGCTGGCGCCTTAGCCGGTTGAGCCACAGGCGCCGAGCCTTTTTTATTGTTTTTTATTGTTTCTTTAGTCTCAGTGCTTGATGTTGATGTGTGAAAGATATCTATTTCTTCCTGGTTATGTCTAGGGAGATGATATTATTCCAGGAATTGGTCCATTTCCTCCACATTGTCAAATTTCTGGGCATAGAGTTTCTTGTAGTAGTCAGAGATAATTTCTTGTATCCTATTGTATCTGTTGTTATTTCCCCTTTTTCATTTCTGATTGAAGTTATTAAATGAGGTTATTAACTTTTTCTGGCTAATCTGGCTGAAGGTTTATTGATTGTTATTTTATTTATTTTATTTTATTGACTTTAGTTTTTCAGAGAACCAACTTTTTGTTTCATTAATTTGCTGAGTGATTCTTTTGTTTTCAATTTCATTTATATCTAATTTAATTGTGGTTATTTCTTCTGCTAGGTTTGGGATTGGATTGCTCTTTCTTTTCTGTTTCCTTAAGATGAGTTGACATGTTGTTGATGTATTCTTTGTTTATTTTTTAGATGTTGGCATCTAATGTGATAAATTTCTTTCTTAGGACTGCTTTTGTAGTATACCACAGTTTTGGTAGCTTGTAGCTTCCTTGTTTTTATGTTCAAGGAATTTAAGAATTTTCTCCTTTATCTCTTTATTGGCCCAACTGTCATGCAGCACAAGGTGGTTTAATGTCCATGCCTTTGTGTGGGGATGAAAATCTTTGTTGAAGTTGAGTTCCATGTATATTGCTTTGTGGCCTAAAAAATTATAATGTATAATTTCATTTTTAAAAATTTTGTTGAGGTTTGATTTGTGTCCAAGAATATGATCTATTTTGGAGCATGTTCCATGGGCTGGTGAGAAAAATGTATATTTCTTAGCTATAGGATGGTGTGTTCTGTTTATTGAGCCCATTTGTTCTAGGGTTGTATTTACATCTTTTATATCTCTGTTTAGTTTCTGTTTAGATTATTTGTCCAGTTCAATCAGAGGGGTCTTAAAGTCCCTAGCTATTATGGTGTTATAGGATGTCATATTACTTAAACCACTTAGTTCTGTTTCCTAAGTCTGGGAGCATTTAAGTTAGATGCCTTGATATTTAGATTTGAAATGTTCTTGTGATATGTTGTTCCCTTGACCAGTATGAAGTGGAGACCATCTTCTTCCTTCTTAAATTTAGTTGTTTAAATCCACTTGTATCTGAAAATAAAATTGTGACCCCTCCTTTCTTCCTTTTCCCTTTGCCTAAAATATTGTTTTCCAACCCTTTACCCTGAATCTTTTTGTCTTTCAAGGTTAGGTGTGTTTTCCTCTAGACAGCATATGGATGGAATATGCTTTTTTATCCAGTCAGCCAGCATGTCTCTTCATTGGGGAATTCAAGACATTAACATTTATTGAAAGAATTGATAAGTGTGGTGAGTTCTATTCATTTATCATCTTATTTTGTAAAGTACCTGGGAATATACTTAAGAAAGGATGTGAAGGATCTCCACAGAGCGAACTGTGAAACACTAAGGAAAGAAACAATAGAAGCATGTTAACAAGTGGAAGAACATACCATGCTCATGGCTGGGAACAATCAGTCAAAATTATTTTAATGTCTATATTACCCAAAGCAATCTACAGGTTTAATGTACTTCCCATTAAAACACCACCATCATACTTTGAAGAGCTTGAAAAAATAGTTCATTGATTTGTATGGAACCATTAAAAATCCTGAATAGGCAAAACAATACTAAGAAATCCAAACAAATCAGGAGGCATTATGTGATCAGACCTCAGTATATACAAGTCTATAGTGATTAAAACAGCAAGGCATTGGAATAAAAATGGAGATATAGATCTATGCAACAGAATTGAGAACCTAGAGATAAAACCAGCCTTATATCATTATCTAATCTTTGACAAAGCAAAGCATAACTGGGGGACAGAATCCCTATTTAATAAATGATGCTGGGAAAACTGGACAGTCATGTGTGAGGGATTGAAATTGAACCTGCCTCTTTCACCATTTATAAAAATTAACTCATGTTGGATAAAATATTTAAATCTGAGACATGAAATTATAAGTACCTCAGAGGACAGTATAGGAAAAACTCTTAATGATATCAACCATGGGAAATAATTCATGAAGAGAACCAGTGGCAACCACAGCAACAACAAAAATAAGTAAGTGGGAACTGATCAAATCAAAAACCTTCTGCACAGGTAAGGACAGAAACAACAGAGCAAATAGACAACCTTCAGAATGAGAAAAGATACTCATATGTGATAATCGACAAAACACTAGTGACCAGAATATACAATGAACTCCAGAAAATCAACAAGGAGAGAGCAAACAATCCAATTAATCAATGGGCAAATGATGTGGACAGAACCTTTTCCCAAGAAAATAGACAAGTGGCCAACAAACACATGAAAAAATGCTCATCATCCGTAAGTATCAGAGAAATGCAAATCAAAACCACTTTGAGATGTCACCTAACCCAGTAAGAATAACTCACATCACAAAGACCCAAAACTGCAGATTCTGGTGGGGTGCAGAGAGAAGGGTACAGTTTTTTATTATTGATGAGTTTGCGAACTAGTACAGCCTTTTTGGAAAGAAGTTTGGAGATTCCTCAAAGAACTAAAAGTGGTCCTCCCATTTGATTCCACAATCTCCTTACTAGATATCTACCCAGAAGAAAAAGAAATCATTTTGCCATAAGGACATTTACACTTCAGTTTGCAATTTTCATTTCAATTCACAATTGCAAAGGTGTGGAAACAACCCATGAATAGATTAATAAAACATGGTATATGTATACCATGGAATACTATTCAGCCATAGAAAGATGGAGACTTTGCATCTTTTATATTTACCTGGATGAATTTGGAGAACATTCTCCTAAATGAATTCTCTCAAGAATGGAAAAGCAAGCATGCCATGAACTGAGCACTAACCTGAAAGTATTATATCATCAAAAACTACAGGTCCACATGGGAAAAAAACAAAAAAACAATGAAATTCAAGAAGGGGGTAGGGGACTTGTATGTTCCCACCTGTCAGGCATAATGTATATGGTACACTTTGGACTGTACTTTACAAATGCAAATACTATAACCTAATTGTATGTATGCTCATATTAACCTGAAGTTAAAAAAGAATAAATTTTAGAAAGAATTTATACAAAAAATATTCATGGGTTGTTTCCATGCCTTTGCAATTGTGAATTGAAATGCAAATTGTGAACTGAAGTGTAAATGTCCTGTGGAGTTAATTACTTTAATGTTTATATTTATGATTATGACTTTGTGTATTTCTTCCCAGTAAATAAAATTTATCAGAGCAGATAAAATACTGTTCAGTAATTCTTTCACTCTATTATTTTCCTATGTGTCTTCTAATTCCTAATTTTATTATAATTTATATATGAATGAATAATACATAGTTTTTACCTTCAAGGTTTTTAGTACTTGCTAGTTTAGTGCATAAAACTATACATGTTGAGATAATACTGATATATAATATAGGCAGAATAAAGTAAGTACCCAAAGAAGTGTGAGAAATGTACCTTTTGCTCTCACTGAATTGTGAAACCCCAAACACTATTGAAGATCAACAATAAAGGATATTTTTACTGATAAGGTAAATTTTAAAAATATTTCTGTAGTTATTTAGAGGGCTTCTCCTTGATAAGGAACTGAGGATGACTATTTCAAAAAATATAATATATATAAATCTTTTAATAATAGTCATAATAATAGAAGACCCTAATTAAAATAGAGCTATCAGAATTCATTATCCACCACCCCAATTATTTTCCATGAGCTTTTTTTCACTAGGCCGCTTAATTTGGTTGGTGAAGAGTGTTGGTTTCACTCTTCCAGAAATAGCCTCACTGAAGATAGGAGATGGATGTTCACAGTTTTATTATGATGACTCAATTTATTCTCACAGGCATCTCTGACCTCTTTCAGGTGTCCTGCCCTCTTTTGGTGGTCTTTGCTGTTGTCTGTCAGAACCAATGGGGGGAAATGGAGCCATTCTCTAGGCCATTGGGACTGAGATAAGTTGCACACCTCCTATGTATTACATTTTAGCAAATTTATTCATTTTAGACATATTCTGCTCATCAGCTACTATCCAAAGATGCCTGAGAATCTTTTTTTTTTTCTTTTTTTTGAGACAAAGTCTTTGTCATCTTCGGTGGAGTACCATGGCATCATAGCTCACAGCAACCTCAAATGCTTGGGCTCAAGAGATGTTCTTGTCTCAGCTTCCTAAGTAGCTGGGACTACCTATGTCTGCCACAACAATGAGCTATTTTTAGAGACAGGGTCTAGCTTTTGGTCAGGGTGCTCTCAAACTACTGATCTCAAGCTGTCTGCCCACCTTGGCCTCCCAGAACTGAGAATCTCTTGACTAAGGAGCACATTTTTGTTGAGTGTGCTTTGCCACTGTATTTCTCTGTCATGGCTTATGGCTGGTGTGTGGTCATTTAAGATACTTTCTCCTTCCTTACGCCTGATGATGACCAAGATTCTCTTTGTCTAGCTGATTTCTGGGACCTGGGCTTGGTTTCTCAATTTTCTCCATATACTGTTCTCCTTCTGCCATCTTTTTGAAAGCATAATCAAGTTAACCAGTACTATTTAGATATTCCACCAGTGATAGCCCTGTCATTCTCTTCTACCTACATGGCAGAAATGCTTGCTTTAGTGTTTGGAGGTATCTTGGGGATCATCACCTACCTAACCACCTTTACCTCTTACATATACATTATCTCCACCATCCTTAACATACAGGCTCTGGAAGGGGAGGACAAAAGTCTTCTTCACATGTACTTCCCACCTCTTGTGGTCAGTCTGTTTGATAGGACAGGTATGTTTACCTGCATGAATCCCTCCTTTAGTCAACACTCCCCTGCACAATACAGGCTCATCTTCATGGTACATGGAATGATTATACCAATGTTAAACCCCATCATCTACAGCCTGAGAAACATGGAGTTAAAGGAGAGTTCAGAAAGTCTTGTATCAAAGAACACATTTACAGCAAACATAATGTTAAATCAGAATGACCCAATGTTCCACTTTGAATTCATAGAATAATATTTTTCCATCAAAATAAAGAACATAAGCTTACATATACATGAAATTTATAGACATATATGACATATAAATTTAATTATACATATATATTTATAATTTATACATATATGTACATACCTGTATACCCCTGACCTACAGCCTACCATTTCTCCAAGCAGGTGTAATTATCTTTGTAGGAAACAGTTTGTAGATACCATAATCTCATACTGGAAGTATTCAATGCTGTTGTATTAATCATTATTTCTAACTCTATTTAGTGGACAAAGCTAGGGCATATGTATATTTTAAAGTAAAATATATCATGAGTTCTTGTATTTTTTAACCTTGAATTTTTGTTGTTAAAGAAAATGGTGGTTTTGTGTGAAAGAATTGTTATAAAAATGTTTAAAATTTTTCGGAAGAGCTTTGTATTTGGGTTACATCACATTAAGGATATAGTCAAATTACTTTGACAATCATTTGGAATAATTCTTATCTAAATATTTTTTATTAATACAAATTCCAAAATTTCTTTTTCTTTTTTTTTTTAGAGACAGAGTCTCACATTAACACCCTCAGTAGAGTCCTGTGATGTCACAGCTTATAGCAACCACCAATTCCTGGGCTTAGGTGATCCTTTTGCCTCAGCCTCCCCAGTAGCTGGGACTACAGGTGCCCAACACAACACCTGGCTATTTTTTGTTGCAGTTTGTCTGGGGCCAGGTTTGAACCCGCCATCTTCAGTATATAGGGCCGGCACCCTACCCACTGAGCCACAGGTGCCACCTCCAGATTCCAAAATTTCATGAGTTATTTCATGATATTTGCATGTTACCTAGTTAAAAATTCATTTAAAATTTTATTTATTTATTTATTTATTTATTTATTTTGAGATAGAGTCTAACCATGTTGCTCTCTATAGAGTGTGGTGGCATAACAGCTCACAGCAACCTCAAACTCTTGGGCTTAAGCGATTCTCTTCCCTCAGCCTCCTAACTTGCTGGGACTACAGGTGCCTGCCACAACACCTGGATATTTTTTGTTGCAGTTGTCGTTGTTTAGCTGGCCCGGGTCAGGCTTGAACCTGACAACCTTGGTGTACATGGCTGGTGCTGTAACCACTGTGTTACGGGTGCTGAGCCTATTTATTTATTTTTTGAGACAATCTTACTCTATTGCCCTGGGGTTAAGTGCTGTAGTATATCATAGCTTACAGCAACCTTTAACTCCTGGGTTCAAGCAGTCCTCTTGCCTAAGCCTCCCAAGTAGCTGGGACTACAGGTGCGTGCCATAGTGCTCAGCTAATATTTCTATTTTAAGTAGAGATGGGGTCTTCCTCTTTGCAGGCTGGTCTCAAACTCCTGAGTGTAAGCAACGTACCTGCCTTATCCTCCCATGGATGGATGGGATTTCAGGTCTGAGCCACCACATCTGGCCTAAATTTTATTTTTTTATTTTTTTTTTTTTTCAGTTTTTGGCTGGGGCTGGGTTTGAACCCACCACCTCCAGCATATGGGGCCAGTGCCCTACTCCTTTGAGCCACAGATGCCACCCCCTAAATTTTATTTTAATTGATAGGTAATGTATGTATTTGTGTGGTATATGAGATGTTTTGAGAAATGTTTGCAATGTGCAGTGGTTAAATCAAGCTAATTAATATCTCTAATTAATATCATCTCAAATACTTATTTTTTGTGGTGAAAACATTTAAAATCTACTCAACAATTTTAAAATATACAACGTATTATAATTCTGTATAGTCATCATTCTGTGCAGTGTAATACATCTTATTTTTCTCTTGTCTAACTTAAAGTTTTTCCTTTTTTATCACCATCTTCCTTTTCCCCATCCATTCCTCTTCCCCACTGTTCTACTTTTTACCTATATTAGTTCAATTTGTTTAGATTCTACATATAAGTGAGATCATGTACTCCTTTTTTTTCTCTGCCAGGTTATTCCAGTTAGCATAATGTCTTCAAGTCTTATCCATGTTGTCACAAAAGACAGAATTTTCCCTTACTTTAAGACTGACTAGGCTCAATGCCTATAGCTCAGCAGCTAAGGGTGCCAGCCACATACACTGGAGCTGGTGGGTTCGAATCCAGCCCAGGCCTGCCAAACAAGAATGACAACTGCAATGAAAAACTAGCTGGGCGTTGTGGCGGGTGCCTATATCCCAGCTACTTGGGAGGCTGAAGTATGAGAATTGCTTAAGCCAAGAGTTGGATGTTGATGTGAGCTGTGATGCCAGGGAACTCTACTGAGGGTGGCATAGTGAGACTCTGTCTCAAAAAAAAAAAAAAAAAAAAGACTAGTATTCCATTCATGTATTTACTCTATTTTCTCTGTCAATTTATCTGATGGTGGACACCTAGGTTGCTTTCCTATCTTAGCTATTGTGAATAGTGCTACAGTGAACATGGGACTGCAGATGTCTCCTTGGCACATTGATTTTAATTACTTCAGATATATACCCATGAATGGGATTGCTGGATCATATGGTAATTCTATCTTTGGTTTGCTGAGGAATCTCCATACTGCTTTCCACAATGGCTGTATTTTTTTTTAAAAAGTGTGAAAGTTAACTTCTTTTTGGAAGAAACTAATTATATAGGGAAAATTAAGACTAAATGTTTAAAAACATATCTACTATTATGTGATTGTCATTTTGCTGGCAAAAATGATGTAAACAGATGAAGTTTAAAAGCTCACACATGGGCAGTGCCTGTAGCTCAGTGAGTTGGGCACCAGTCACATACATTGAGGCTGGCAAGTTCAAATCTGGCCCGGGCCAGCTAAAACAATGACAACTGCCACAACAACAACAAAAAGCTGGGCATTGTGGTGGGCACCTTTAGTCCCAGCTACTTGGGAGGATGAGGTGATAGAATCTCTTAGCCCAAGAATTTGAGATTGCTGTGAGCTGTGATGCCACAGCACTCTAACCAGGGTGACACAGCGAGACTCCGTCTCAAATAAATAGATAAATAAATAAATAATAAAAGCTCACTATGCAGCCCTAAAGAAAAACGAAGATTTTACCTCCTTCGTGTTTACATGGATGGAACTGGAAAATGTTCTTCTTAGCAAAGTATCACAGGAATGGAAGAAAAAGTATCCAATGTACACAGCCCTTCTATGAAACTAATATACACTTTGCATATGGAAGAAACAACTTAATTCTAGGCCAAAAATATGGGGAGGGGAAAGGGAGGGGGAAGGGTGGCTGGGTGGTGGGAGGGTAACCGGAAAGATCACCTATATCTCTGTCTAACAAGGGTACAAGTGAACCTTTCTAGAACTAGGATGTTAAGGTTTTGACACAATGACTATGCAAATAACATGA
>CAUYTI010017154.1:0-62083 GCA_963575145.1 Galago senegalensis
ACTCCTGGGCTCAAGCGAGTCTCCTGCCTCTGCCTCCCAAGTAGCTGGGACCACAGGCGCCCGCCACAATGCCTGGCTATTTTTTGGTTGCAGCCGTCATTGTTGTTTGGCGGGTCCGGGCTGGGGATTCGAACCCGCCACCTTAAAAGTCTTTTTGTTCATTCAATTAATTATTTTGAAAGTTTCTGCCATGTCATAATTAATATTTGAATACTGTTTTAAAGGTTTAAAAATATATGAGCATACCATCTTAGTAATCATAAGAGGGTACTATAACAGTTTTACAGTAGGTGAAACAGAGGCCCAGAAAAATTAATTTAAGCAGTATCACACAGAAATAGTACAGAGAGGTCTTGAAGCTAGACCCCCTGAGAACACACCCAGAGGCCCCTCAGTGTATCATGCTTCTATTCCTATGGTGACAGTTATTTTTACACTAATACCTCATCTAACACTAGAAGGCGAGGATACAGACACTGCTTTGATAGTGACAACTCTGTCAGGAGACAGTGTTCATAGACTCTGTGGGTGGGTGAAACCAGTGGAAAGGAGTTCTCTCACACAGCACTACTTCATACCTATATAGACTCATAATTTTAGAGTTGGAAAGGAGTCCTAGCCAAAATCCTTTTTTTATAGAGGTGGGTGAAGTGACATCACATCTAATTAATAACAAAGATATATGCAAAGATGTCTGAAATACATTCAGTGTACTTCTCCCCAATTGTATAACAATTAAAATTAATCCAAATATTCATACTTGAGGACAATGGGACAAATAGAATCTACTTTGAAACTGTAAAAAAAAAGTAAAAAGCTGTTCTAGAAATCTCTGAAAGCTAGTTTCTGGAGATGCTATCTCTAATATGGTAGCCAGTTAGTCACATGTAGGTGCTTAAATTTAAAGGTAAAATTTAGATACTCAGTCACTCTAGCTGCATTTCAGGTATGCTGGAGTGACTAAGGCTAGTGGCTACCATGTAAGATAGTCCTGATTGGAGAACTTTTCCATCACTGCTGAAAGTTCCGCTGGACAACACTGATGTAGGGCCTAGATTATGCCTTTCTCTAAACCTATAAGTATTGCTAGATTGTCCCAGCATTCCATAGACCTACATGTATAGTCATGTAATGTTAAAAACCATTGGACATTATTTTTTGGAAATAATACATCCATGCTTTTAAACTCATAATTAGGAAGACAAGAATAAACTCCTTAGGAAAAAAAAGTTAGATTATTCCTTCAATGGAATTATTATAAGAGAAATCTGCTTTCACAATTATAATGAAAGATTTAGAAAGTTAGGAGATTTAAGGGATAATATTTAATAGTATAACAATAATGTAAAAAGAGTCAACAAATTTTTTTTAATTTTTTTATTAAATCATAGCAGTGTACATTAATCCTATCATGGGGTACAGTGTACTGTTTCTGTATACAATTTGAAATACTTTCATCCAGCTGGTTAGCATAGCCTTCATGTCTTTTTCTTAGTTATTGTGTTAAGACATTTATATTCTACATTTAGAGAGATTCACATGTACCCTTATAGGATGAACCATAGGCGTGATCCCACCCTCCCCCCTCCCCTCCCCTTCCTCTCCCTTCCCCCCATATTTCTGGGCTAAAATTGAGTTATAGCTTTCCTATGGAAGCTATAAATTAGTTTCATAGTGGGGCTAAGTACATTGGACACTTTTTCTTCCATTCTTGGGAGACTTTCTAAGAAGAATATTTTCCAGCTCCATCCATTTAAACATGAAGGAGGTAAAGTCTCCATCTTTATTAATGGCTGCATAGTATTTCATGGTGTACATATACCACAATTTATTGATCCATTCGTGAATTGATGGGCTCTTGGGCTTCTTCCATGATCTAGCAATTATGAATTGGGCTGCAATGAACATTCCGATACAAATATCTTTATTGTAGTGTGATTTTTGGTCTTCTGGATTAGCCCATATCACAAAATCACAGATACTGGCATGGTTGTAGAGAAAAGGGAACACTTCTACACTGCTGGTGGGATTGCAAACTAATAACGATCCTTTTAGAAAGACATCTGGAGAACACTTAGAGAATTAAAAATAGACCTGCCATTTGATCCTATAATTCCTCTATTAGGTATACATCCAGAAGAACAAATTTTTTTAAGTTGTTAAATTAAGCTGGGAGAAGGATAAATATGAAGACTGCATGAACTTTGCAGTTTTATCTGGAAAAACATTAACAAAATCAAGTCTCCATCAGGCCAGCCTGTGTTTATGTGATGTGTGTGGGTGAGTGCACATGTTTAAGTCTCAGGAAAACAACAGTATGACTTGGCCCCGAGTTTTCCCAGTTTCTCTATAATATAATTCTGTTTGTATTTCCATTTCAGATTAATGGTGGAGAGAAGCGGCCTGCCTCTGATATGGGGAAAAAACCAAAAACTCCCAAAAAGAAGAAGAAGAAGGACCCTAATGAGCCTCAAAAACCTGTGTCTGCCTACGCGTTATTCTTTCGTGATACCCAGGCTGCCATCAAGGGCCAAAATCCAAATGCTACTTTTGGTGAAGTCTCTAAAATTGTGGCTTCAATGTGGGACGGTTTAGGAGAAGAGCAAAAACAGGTAAAAAGGGAGTCAAAATGGAGTGGGAATACAGGAGAGGGGAGACAGTGTCTGCACTCGAAAACAACAGCTTCTGAGGACTTCAGGGGAAGTCTTCAGGTTGCAGAACCAAGGCTGAGACTGTGCCCACCAGCACCAGTCTTTAGTGACGTTCCCATGATGTTATCCTCCTTTATTGCTCCTCCACAAATAGCATGTTAGTTCCTTTGTTCCAAAGTTTATATAGTGTAGTTACTGTTGGCAGGACTTTCACATATCCCAGCCAGGATTACATCATTCCTTAAGTTGCCAATGTGATCATAAAGACTGAAAAAAAAAATCCAAAAAGTATTTTGAAAACTGTCCACACGTCTCCACAGCACTTATTTTCCCTTTTGTCATCAAAACCCTCTTTCCTCTTTGCTAAATGAACCTCAAATTCAAGGGTTTCTACCCTTACCCCTTCCCTAAAGACCACCAAGGTTTGTTATTTAATCTCCCATATATATTTACACCGTATTTCTAGGCTGTGTTAAATGGGACCAGATGCCTGGTTTTCTTCTTCTCTTGTGGATTGCTGTGGTATGATTGAGGACCTTGCTTAGGGAGGGCCCAGGAGACATCACAGCCACAGCACAAGTAAACCAGAAAGTCTCAGGAAGGACAAAGCTATATTAATCTCATGTTTCTAAACCAGGGAGTAGATGGCCATTGTCACCACCAAAAATTTCATTGTCCCAAAGAAAAAATTGAAAAGCAGTATCATTAAAATAAGTCTTTAAAAATAATTTGGTGAAGCTTCAGCCATTGCAGAATACTGAATTGCATTAATGATATGGTCTCATATTTGATTCTTAATAGAGAATTAACCTTTCCTCATCATGTCCGTTAAAGTATATAAAATTTGGAAAACCTGGGACTTATTTTTGCATGTATGAGAACCTATATATTGCGAGTCTGTAGTATATCAACAGTTATAATGTGTATAGTGTTTTACACTTTTTGTATCCTTTACATTGTTTTACTCAATACTTGTAGATATACAGGTAATTTATTACCCAAATTTTGCATATTATGAAGTGGGGCCAGATAAATTAAATATATACGTTTATTTACTTAATAAATATTTCTTGAGCACTCTGGTCCCAGGTACTGTTCTAGGCACTGGGTTGAGTGATTAATCTGAGGCTTCTGTTGCGTTGAGTGATTTGTCTAAGATTACCTGACTAGTACACAGAATTGCTGTGACTAGAACTTGTCACTCAACTTACATTTCTTTCCTAACCCTAGAAAACCAGTGACAGCGGCAATGATAAAACCAGTTGTTAAGGAAACAGAATTTGCTTCCTCAGTTTCTTCCCCATTTTTTTCTGTAAGTCAAAGCCATCTTCTAGAGTCTGAGGTCTCTGAATTTTTCTTATGTCCTTTTCAAGATGGCCAAGCTGGGGGAATGCCATCCTGGGAAAGCACAGGCCTGCCGGGTGGAACTCTGTGTGCAAGTGTTGTCTTGAAGTCATTTCCCTACTAAGAGGGTGGTGGACATTGTGTTATATGATTCTAATTAAAACCCAGTAGAACTGTCTCAGGTTTGGACACTGGTTTCGATCCTGACTCAGATCAGTTTGCTCTGGCACTCGTAAATAGGAGCTGTGGTTCCCAATTGATGCTGGACGTGCAGGATGGAATTTTAGTGACTTCATTCCTCCACTCAGCAGAACATCACTGACAGAGAAACCAAGTGCACATCAACCAGGAACCCCACCCCCTTCCCTATTCTCTAGATCCTCTACGATGCCACCTATGAGGACATAGCATGTTCTCTGTGCCAATAAGCCCTCTGTATGTTGTCAAATATGCACCTTTAAAGCCATAGGCTCTTTTGCTTTGCAAGATGAAATTTCCTGGAAAAAGCATCCAGAAATTGATTCCCTTCCCTAGGGCTTGCGTGTAGCAACTGCGGTTATCTGCACAGGCTCAGCCCCCCTCCCATGCCCAGACCGCTAGACTGCACTGGAGCTCTGTTCATAGCCTCATGTGTTCCAGTTAGCTTCTCCTTTGTCCAAACCTTCATTTGGAGAAACATCAGTAGCCACTGCTGCCCATCTCACTTCTCTTATTCACCTCCCTGACCCCCGTTACCTTTTATTAACTATTCCCACATTCATTACCAGTGGTTTTAAAAGAGGGAGGTCACAAAAACCTTCCCTAGCCCATGATTGGTCCATCACATTATCGATATTAAAAAATAAGTGCCTATACTGTGTTCCTGGTGGAAAAGAATAATTTTCTTACAAGGAAAATTAGGTAGTTCCTGCAGGCAAGTAAATATGAAGCAGCAGGTTTCTTATTCTATCACAAATAAGGCTTTTTATTATTTTTTCCTCTACATTTTATTTTGGCTTCCACACACAAAATTAACTGAATGCCTTCAACGTGGGGTTTTTATTTTTAATATGGCTAGAGGGGAATATTAAGATAATTTTCCACATTCTTTTTGTCTGACCATGTGAAGCATTTACAGACCCCAAAAATAAAGGACTCACTACTCTCAGTTGTAATGTTAAACAGGGAAATTACTCCCATTTGTCCCATTCTGGCTTTCAAAATTGAAACTGAGCCATCCTAATGAAGATATGATTGAAATTATGACATAATATTCATGATTTTTAATTGCACACATATGACAAAATATTTCCCTCTTTCTCTTTCTCATTATATTTCTCCTTAAGTAAGTAACTTATAATGAGTCCATCTTTGCCTTCTCTGTCAATGAAAATATAACAGTTGGTGTTTGATGGGGGAAAACTCATTTTATAAAGGATGAACTTCTGTAATAGTTGACCTATATAACTCATTAAGTATTATCAATCAATTTCATAATCAAAATCCAGTTGCTTAAAAAAATTATGTCAAGATTTTCTTATACAATGCCTGACAGAAATAACTCTTTTTTCCTTATAAAACTAAAAGTATTTTAAAACTTGAGCACCTGTTTTGAGAGTTACCAAGATAAGATATTGCTGGGAGGAGTCTGGGTCACCCTAAAATGGTTTGTCCCTGTGCCCCTCTGACTTCACAGGAGTTCCACATAGACTGTCCTTTCCTCATAAAAGATGATTTTGTTTGAGAGCAAGACTGTAGGTCATGCTGGAAGGTATGGTTTGAGCCATGCATAGGATGCAGGCCCATCCCACGGACAAACAGAGGAGGGTCAAATGAATGAAATTTGGACAGAGCTAACCAAAGGGACACTGTCTGGGCCACTGCTCTGCTGGTCCATGGTAGCCCTTCCCTTAATGGTTTGCAAGAGTTACCAACAAAGCAAGCACCTGCCCAGGATGCAGGTGGGCATCCAGAAAATTTCCACAGACTATCCCGAAGTGTTCTGACAGTGGACTGCCACCTGTTCTCTCCCTTCATGGGGACTCATTGTGCCAACATACTATAATATCTATTTCAAACTTAAATTCATGGTATTTTATTCTCATTTAATAGGCAAATTGGAGGGGGGGCGCACATCCTGCTCTGTATTTTTGAGAGAATATTCCTGGAGCAGGTGTGAGGCAGATGAATAAACTTCAAAACTTTGGACAAATGTGCATGTTTCAGAGCAAACCCACGTGATGGTACTGGCATTGTGCAGGCAGCTGGTTTGGGTGCAAGGCTAAGATTTCACATGCCACAATTGTTCACAAATCCTGTTGTCATAATAGCCCACAATTATGAACAGCTACAAATATAAACACAAACTGGGAAAAACGGACAAAATTATTGATGACTTATTGGGGGCTCCGAAAATTACAATATTTCAGGAAAAACAGCTATTAGTGAGATTGCAATTGAATGTTTTCTTGACAGCCAGAGGGGAGGTGACTAACAGAGCTGCTGTGTGTTTATGTCACATGCTTCCCCATTGTGGAGTATGGGCAGGAATGGAAGCTTCTGCAGAAGGGCAGGTCTTTATTTTCAGAGTTCATGGTGAGTGAGAAACTGTATATACTTTGGTTTCTGTGAGGAATCTTTCAAAGAAGAAAAATCAAAAGGAGGCTGAAAGAAGCGATAAAAATCCTCAAGGAGCACAAAACCCCCCTTATGAATCATTCCTACCAAAGCTCCCTCCCCCCAAACTCCACTTATCAGAGATCTCTCCATTTTAATATTTTGGAAGATGGTCCTGAATCTGGAATGGGAACAGAATTGTGCTTGGGATTCCAAGCGGGGGGTTTTAAATGCTAATGACTCGTAAGACAATGGAGAGCCCATTTCCGAAGCATACTAAGTTGCTTGTAAGGCACCAGATGGAGGAAGGGAAATAAAACATAAGTATTGCTGTGATGTGGGTCTCTGCTACTTATCTTTCACTCACTGAAGCCTACAGAGAAAGAAAAATAATAACTTAACAACATCACGCCCTTTGTATTAGGCTCCTTGGAGTTTTAGCAACCCTCAGCATCTTTTTTATGAGTTCCAGCTAAATTTCCTGTCTCTTTCCACTATTACTGAACTCTCTGATTCTGGTCATTGCAATATGTCTCTAGGTTCACAATGACAATACAGAAGAAATCAAACCCTACAAAATAAAAGAGGCCGCCCCACTTTGAAGCAGAAAGTGTTGGTCCAAAGAGTTATAAAGGGTTCTTGGGTCCTCTTTAGCCACGGAAAGTCAGCTCCTAAGTGGAAAAGGAAAGTCACCTTAAATCAGAACCAGATGTAAATTACTAAATGAACCTTAAGTTCCTAATTGGAGACACAGTCAGGCTGTAAGACATTTAGCAAATTACAAACAAAATGTTCTTGTTTACATTACATTAAATGGCTTTAAAGCTGCAGCCAAAGAGCTAAATAAACATGCTGTTATGCTAAAAACGGAGTGGAAAGCCTATTCTGAGTTTTGTGGATTCAAGAGAAACCACAGCCCACAAGCCCAGAGTCTGGATTTTTGTACACTCTTGCCCTGTCATGGAAAAGGGGAGTGGATTTACCTCGAGATCCAGAGCGTAATGAGCAGATATCAGTTGCAGAGAAAGTGTTTGAATACTGTAACATATGCCTTCTCTCAGGATGCATAATTTATACCCAAGGATATTAGCCATAGCAGTTCAGAGCAATAGCAACACCTCATTATTTTATTCCTCAGTATTTATTCCTATGTTTGACGCCTCATGAAATTACTGTTAATGTGTTTATATAAGGGCAGATCTGACACAAGTGGGAAGAATGTAATTTCCTACTCATTCTTTCCTGCTGCTGTGTCCTCTTCCCTGGTAGAAGTGGCAAGTGTAAATAGTTAATTTGCTTCAATTATGAGCCTGTCCTGCTAAATTAGAAGCAGCAGGGATATGAAGAGCCAGAATTATACTTATGAGGCAGCTGACAAATCCTCTGAGCCCACAGTATCAAATCATTTCCTCCTCATTGGTGCTCAGACACCCACTCCATAAATGCTGCCAGCTTCCCCCCACCCCTTATCTTTTGATAACATTTGGATTTTATGTCAACAGTGCTTAAGAGTAACTAAAATCCTGTTGCACTGTAACATTCATACATTGTTTATCATGGCCATTGCCTTAAAAACATTATGCTTTTCCCCCATCTTTTTAAACTAGGAGTAAGGAGATGTAAAACAATTGTTCACTTAAAAACAGTGGAAACGAACTTTATATTCCTATGAATTTGAAACTGAGCAATTAAAATGATTGCGTGAAATGAGGAGCTTATTTTACTTCTTAAATCCAGGTATATATATGTACGTGAATACATAGAATTATTGGTACATAAATGTGATTACTGCATGCCTCCAAGCGTATTAGCATATGTAGTACATGTGTGCAGATGTTTACATGCTTACACAGTGGAAGCAGACATTTCATTTGAAAGTTGGCAGAGAGATAATTTGAACATAACACTCTTAAACTATGTTGTGCTTTATGGATTATTTGAAAAAAATGTTTGGGATGGGTCACATATCTGTATATCAGCCCAGTATTTGCATTGATCTACGTTAGTTTCAAACATGCAAGTCAGTAATTCATTCTTAGCAATCGTGCTAATGCTGACCCATAGAAGTAGAAAAGCGAGCCCAGCGATTAAACACTCAATAAATATTTCCCAAGTACCCACTCTATACTAAGCACTGCCCCACAGTCGGCCTTCAGCAGTGAACAAAAGAGATCAGGCCCTGCAGCTGTGTATCTGAGAGAAGCACCCAGGAAGTTCTCACGGTCAGAGGACCCATCGAGCAAACAAAGATGGATCTTTGGGGCAGTGCCTGTGGCTCAAAGGAGTAAGGTGCCAACCCCATATACCAGAGATGGTGGGTTGAAACCCAACCCTGGCCCAAAACTGCAACAACAAAAATAAAATGGATTTTTGGATACCAGCTGATCTGATTCAACTATGGGTCACCATATACATGCTGTAAGATACTGAGTAACATAATTACCCACTCCAGTCTGTGTATTCTTATCTGTAAAATGAACATTATATGGCCTGACACAAAAAGGTGTATACAAATGAGGCATAATTTTAATACCTTTTTGATGTTGATCTCATAGCTTCCATGTCCCACACCATAGTGGGACATATTAGGCACTCAGCACGTTGGTAAGTGTAAATGAACACCATGCTTCCCCTGGTCATCCTCATTTAATCAGAAAATAGATTTTGTAGCCATTTGGGCAGTGAGGATCAGGTAAGGAACTTGCTTCTGATTCTCACCACCCTAGAAACAGGTCATAACAATATTGCTGAGATCATTTAGATGGATCAGATTGTTCTCAAAAGGAATTGATAGAAAGATTTTTATCACATCGTATAATGTTTTAAATCCCCTAAATATGTGACAAAGTGAGACTTTGTCTCTAACAAGAAATAAATAAATAAATAAAATAAAAAATCCCCTAAATACCACTTTATAAAAGATCTTTGAAATTTGGAACACTTAAAAAAATGCTGAGCAAGTTACACAAGACGAAAATTTAACCACATTTAAGGACTAAGTTCTATATAATACAGACATATACTCATTCTAACTGCCCTAAATAACAACAGCCTTGAAGGAAGCTGGAAATTTTAAATTTCTAAAGGATATGGCAGGGAATTGTGGTTACATTCTTATTCCTTATATGTAACTATACTTCTAAACATTTTCTATAAATATGAAATAGTAGTGCAAAGAAACTTGCATGTCAAACTAACCAAAAAGAAAAATGCCTTTTAGTTTTGCAATAGAATCTAGACTGGAAGAATTTTATATTTTTTCTTATTATTGTAAAGACTGTTGAAATAAATTATGACTAGGGTCAGAGCAGAAATGAAGGAAAGAAGAAGGAATTAAATGGTATTTTGCTTTTCTGTATGAGATGGATGGATTGTTTGTTAGGGAAGATGCAGAAAATAAAAGAATGAAATGACAGATTGCACGAGAATTTCTGTTCTGTTGAAGTTTGTCATCACCACTGATAGGGAACTCCTGATTTCATTAGGGATTATTAGCCTATAAAAGCACGTACATGGTGACATTTAGAACATTTCAAAAATGACTCCATGAATCACTAGTCATGCAACAGGATTTGGATTCTCTCGAATCGCTGCTTAATGACTGTCTACTAATGTTTCAGGTTAGCCCTTATATATGTATTGGTTTAACCACTGAGATGAAATTCTTAGACAGGATCTGGTAGCTTTCTTGTAATAACAAACCACAGCCTATAACTAAGTTAGGACAGTGTTTGGATGAGCTGGAGAAAATGATAAATGATGTATTCTGATTTTTAAATCCTCATCTGGCCAACTTTGCACTTTATTTCAAACAGCTGTGGCCCATTTGGAAGCCATTTTGTAACTCAACTAAATACTAATATTTACTGTCTGAATCACATACCTTTAAAATATTTGTCTTTCCCTGAGAGTGAAGAACCATTTCTTTTCCAAACTTAATGTTGACATAAATCAGACCTATCCTCACGGGTTGCAAGATTCTCACACTTGATCTCTGCAGTTGTGGTTCATTGCCAGATGCAGTCCCAGGAGATCTTTGATTTCTGCAATTTCTAAAGAAAGGACTTTATCCTTCCATAATTAGAGGCTTTGAAACATGTTTGAGAAACTTCTTACAATAATAAAATAATTTAAGTATCTGTTCTAAAGTAAAAATTTCCTACTTAACCTGCATGGGGAATTCTTAGCTACTGTTTCCATGCTCTTTCTTCAGACATTTCTCTTAACTACAGAATTCAAACAGCACCCTTGTCCAGCGTTAGAAAGTGACATTAGAAAGACATAAAGAGTGTATAAAATTGGCACCATCAAGTAGTTCTGAAAGGTGGAGATTCTAATTATTGTTGAGGAGACAGCCTCAGATTTTCATTCTGGCCTGGGCTACTCCCCTTTAAACACAATTACAGAAATCTACCTCCTGAAATTACCCCCTTTGGATTCTCCCTCAGAACATCTGCAGCTATTCAGGAAGGAGTGGATCCATCAATCCATGTAATGTGACATGATGAGTTTACTCTTTTCTAAAGTGGTGTTTAGGCACCTTTGCAATGATCCCACATTGCTGATCATCAATAGCCAATAGGGAGCCATTTGTAGAAAACAGGGTATTTTGAGTACTAGTCAGGTAGCTCCTAACAGCATCGATTCCATCATGAAACCAGGGCCACACGTTCAGCCGGAAATGCATGGAGTTGGCCACCTTACTCCCTTGGTTATTAAACAGCAAATTTCAGGAAAATTAACACTGTGTGATGTTAACAGCCAGTAGCCCAACAAACAGCCAGCAGCATGGTGACACTGTTGGCTGTTTTACTAGAAACCAAAGAAAGAAAGATGATAGAGGCTACACAGGGGCCATCTGGCAGTAAATACCACAGTCTCTGCTGCTGCTTAGAAAATGCCACTTTGGGCAAAAATGCCACAAACCAAAGGTGTGTGTGTCATATTTGCCTTTGTAAGCAAAACGAACCTTAATCATAAGAATGGGGAGTAGCATATTAGTAAAGTCATGGTACAACAGTGTAGGTATACAAACACGTGTTACTATCGATGGTGTGTTTACTAGTATTTACTTCAAAGTCTTGAATAGGTCTTCCATCTGCATAGGAGAAAACCTCTTAAAACAGAATACCTCTTTTAGGGTATTAAAAGCAAATGTAAACATTGTCAGTTGAAAGTCACTAATTACAAATTATATCTTGGAGAAGAGGATTAAGAAAAAAACTATAAACAGAAATCTGTCTCTTAAGAAAAAAAATATATCAGTAAAAGCAGGAGAGCTCTGTGTTTCCGACTGCGGCCGTGCTGAGGCACACAACACAATGCATTTATTTGCTTTCTTGTGGGAATTTCAAAATATCTGAATTAGACTTCCAGTAATTAGCTCAGTAGATTTAGAACCCTCCTGTACCTGAACCAAAGGATTTATTGACTTACTGCTTTTAAAAAACAAAACCAAACAAAAACCTCATAAATGGAATTTTTAAAGTTCCTTTAGTTTCGCACTTAGTAAAGATGGCACAATGATTATATGATAATATTGCTCTAATTTTTAGTGATTTATTTTAATTGGTTTTTATTATGCCAAAATGCCAGATACAAAAGTCAAGACTGAAGACCTCCCTTAAGGACAATAATTAACCCATTCGTTTCATAGGGTCCTGTTGTAATTCTGTTGACCAGGTTAATCATTTGTTTAACTTAAGTAAAATGTTCTGCTTTAATTAATATGTTCCCAAACACTATTTCTCACATCTTGAATTTTGAATTTTTCATAGTTTTTACTGAGCTCAGTAGACCACAGTCCACATTGCAAACCATAAATTGGCCTCTGCTGCCAACTGGCAGATATTTGGTCTTTAAGCATAATTTATACTTAACTACTCTGACTAATTCTAAAGCTGCTTTTCTCTCCTACTGAAATATGTGTCTGTTTTTGAGATCAGGATTATAAAATACTAGCTGGGCCTTATTCTCTGCTATAAAATTCAAGGTATGGGGTGGTGCCTGTGGCTCAGTGAGTAGGGCACTGGCCCCATATACTGCAGGTGGTGGGTTCAAACCCAGCCCCAGCCAAAAACTGACAAAAAAAAAAAAAGAAAAATTCAAGATATGAGAAATTTAAATTTTATTG
This sequence comes from Galago senegalensis, assembly GCA_963575145.1. NCBI lineage: Eukaryota > Metazoa > Chordata > Mammalia > Primates > Galagidae > Galago > Galago senegalensis. The sequence continues at coordinate 12,724 of CAUYTI010017154.1, forward strand.
TATCCATGAAAATACATTTCCATTTATAATAAAAAAAAATTTTGTTCTCTTGGGCTAATTTCAAAAGATTGCCAAAAATATATTCTAACGCTCTGAAAGAATCAACTTAATGGTAGCAGACGACCACATGTGTTCACTTTGCTAATCTTTCATTTTCAAATCTAACTACTGCTCTCTGTTTAACTTAGCAAGATGACCTTTAGCATGCAAGCAAGTCATTTTTCAGTACTTTTGCTCAATTTAAGATGATTTTACTTTTATTTTCAAGATGATTCCCTCTCAGAAATGAAAAACTTCTGTAAATTGAAATTCATTTCATATCATTTTTACTTTTCAATATGAGGTGTCCACAGATCCACACCACCCAGGGTTTTTGTTGGAAAGTGTCTGGCCAAAGCAGGCTGCAAGGTGGGGCAAACGTGCTGTCCTCAGCAACTCAGGCTGTCCCTTCAAATGTGCCCCTGGCTGCCATCACTATTTTATTTCCTGACTCTTTGAAAATAGGGCTTCAAGACTCAAAATCTTACAAATTCCATTGCATTTCCTTTGATTTGCTTATTGAATGTGATTTGTCATCATTGAATTTACTCTTTGTTTTTGTATTAGCGTGGAACACATAGGATATCAAGTATGAACGCACTGTGGAATTACCTGCCCTTTGTTTGGATAAGAATGCCTTATTAGTGTGGTTTCCCTAGGAACCTTCAACAACAGTATCTTTCTAATCATGTTCAAAGTAACCCAGATAAATGCTTTCGTATGCTCTGTGTGAAATGTAAATTATTACTGTTGTTAATCCTCTTGTTATCCACTCTATTGCCATACTTCTTAAAAGCCTATTTTAGTAAGAAAGCATGATTTTAGGAGAGAGATATATCATTATATTATATAACATAGGTGTGTTCTGTGTGCACAGTTATCATTCTGTATTGTACTTCTCTAAAAGCAAAAGCAGATGCACTTTCTAATTTAAGACATGTTGTTGTTACAGGTCTATAAAAAGAAAACTGAGGCTGCAAAGAAGGAGTACCTGAAGCAACTAGCAGCCTACAGAGCTAGTCTCGTATCCAAGGTAACATGCGATTGTGCCGTATTCTGACGGATGTGGCCATCTCCATGCAGATTTTGATAGTCATTTAAAGGCATAAAAGATCACGTTAGAATTTTGCACAGTCTTCTTTGTCAAAAGAGAAAAGTAAATCCTAAAGAAAGCTGAATGTTATGGGAATACTTGTTCATCCCCAGAAGAGCAGAGCAGCATCTTCTGGGCCTTTTGTAAAATATTGTCCAACTGTGGATTATTGGTTTTGTGGATTAGTCACAGCATGTCCTTAATCCTGTGCTGAATTTCTGTTTTTCCTATCCCACTCTGAAATTGCCTCCCCGACCCACATCCCTTTGCCCTTGACTGAGGAGAGGCCAACTGTTTGAAGTTCTGGACTCATTAAAGCATCATTAAGCTGTCAGGGGGGGAAAAATCCACATGATTTTGTTTGAAAATAAAACACCACTTAAAAATATGTTGTGCTTTAGAATATCTTAAACCCTAGTTCTCGAGAGTCAACTCTGTTTGGTCTCGTGTTTTTAGCATTCTCAGGGAGATAACCTGAGAGAAAGGGGCTGTAGATAGGAGACACTGTGTCATCTCAAGTTCAGATGTGGCTGTTACTTTCTTAACTGTGGCCCTTTATTAACAGGGCTCTGGATTCCATCTTATTCTCTTACACACACACAAATTTTTTTTTTTCATTCACAAATATCTAGTCCTATCCCAACCACTCTAAAATAATTATAAAAATCAGTTTTTAATTAAGGAAAATAGATACTGAGTAAACTGATATGGAAAAAAGAGCTCAAAAAACAAATGCATAACACCGTCCAGTACACCATTAGTCTAATCCAACTTTATGTTCCGCTTCTAAGGGATGACATTGTGGGGAAAACTTACCATAGATGATTTACCTTAAAATTCTCACTGTGAATCTCACTTTCTAATTTATCTAACTCATTTTGAAGCTATTTATATTTTCTGCTAAACCATCTCACGTTTCTATATATGTATAGAATTCACAGCATGTGTGTAAAATTATGACAAAAGAATAAAGTACAAAATGTTAGATCCATCCGGCCATTAGATTAATTGTATTGATAAAAATTGTCACAGATTATGCCAAAAATATAAGGGAGACTTTTAAAAAGTGAATTGTCCTTATTTCATCCAAGATAAATCCTTTTTGAACATTGTTTATAGAGTTTTAATCAGAGCTTACATACAAGAAAACCAATACATGAAGTCTCAACCCTAATACAAAGCAGACTGGCTAATGATATGCTGATTGCCAGAATGCTATAATACTGACTAAGCCTTCACTTTCCAAACAAGTGTCCTCAGATTTGCTCTTAGCTGCAACTTTTTTTTTCACTATTCAGAGTTCCAACCCGCAGTATACGGCAATTTGTATAAATGCTGTGAATTGCCATTTCTACATTTAAAAAACCAAGCACTTTTTTTACAGCTTACTCTGACATTTTTCTTCTCTTTGGCAGTAGGAATTTTGCTGGAGCTGTTGAATATTTATTTATGTACAGCTATCTATTGTGTGTATACAAATGGAAGGAAAGTTACAGACACCCGCTCCAGGTTAGAAAAATGACCCTCTGGTGTTCTATGTGAGTGGATATTTGCGACATAACTTTCTAGGCACCTGCAGAAAATTTCCCAGCCTATTTTCCCGTAGCATATGGTAACATATATAAAAATCTCATTCTTTTCCATTTTAATTACAACAAGGCAAGTGATAACCATTCACATTTAAATATATATTTTTCTACATTACAATTTTTTACTATATTATAAATTATTTCCCTATTTGAAAGAGCTAAAAGAGCAAACAGAAAATGCTTCAGGACATAACCCACAGTTACAATTCCAGGGAACTAACATGCCAAGCCGAGCTCCGTGTCTTTCCTACTCACTCACTCAGGTGTTCTTTCCCAGTTTTTCAGGGTGTGTGCTCTGTGCCTGTGGCAAACTCAAAGCATGCCACCTCCACCCCTAAACCTGAAGATCTGTCTCTTTAGCCAAAAGAACCAATAGTGAAAACATGAATAAATGACCAATATCCTTGCAAATCCAGGTGTATGAAGGAAGGCAAGGGATCTGCTAAGGTAGTCTGCAAAGACATTTTGGAAGAGATGACATTGGAGCTGGGGGTTCGAGGAGGACAGCAGCTTGTAGACCCAGAGAGCCAGAGGACCACTCTGGCCAGCAGCTCTGCAGCACGTGCAAAGACTCAGGGTGGAAAAGCATCCCTTTGACTTGCTAATCTGTGGCCAGGCCATAGTCTGCCACTTCTTACTAGGCCACACTCTATATCCAGGGCAGGCTCAGAGCTAGCTGCTAAGAGAAAAGACGGATATGACAGACCCAAGCAGAATGTTTCGTGACGCTCAAAAGGATCAAAATGGCACTTTAAAAATCAGTTGTTTCCTACAGAACATAATCAAAAATGGAAACAGGCAGGGACCACTGACTCTCCTTGTGAACCTGAGTCATAGGATTAACTGCTCCTCCCCTTTTAGCGATTTCTTCTTTAGTTTAGATGGACTGTCAGTCATCTAACTCAGCATGTTAATTAACAACTCCAGGCTTGAATCAGGTTGAAATCTATAAAAAACAAAAAAGTTCTGTCCTAGTAAATGAATATTCTAACTTTTATACTTCACAATGACAATGCTGGCACATTCTCAGCAGGACATTAGAGTTTTTTTTTTTCCCAATAATAACAAAAATAGAAATGGGATCCTGCCATAGAGAAGCTTCTCTGTGTTGGGACTTCCACCTATCTTCCTGCTCATCCTACATCAACCCTGTACAATAGGATTTGGCCCTATTTCCTAGACAGTCTCCAGGCAGAGAGATATACTGGCTTTGCCCCACAGTGAAGAGAGGCCACTAGGAACAGAGGCAGAACTCAAACTCCTTACCCTCTTGCTCTGAAGCTCTGGTTGTCAAGTTTTTTTTAATCTTTTGAACTGGGAATTTTTTTTTTTTTTTGAGATAGAGTCTCACTCGGTAACCCTCGGTAGAGTGCTGTGGTATTTTAGCTCAAGGCAACCTCAAATTCTTGGGTTCAAGAGATCCTCTTGCTTCAGCCTCCAGAGTAGCTGGGACTACAGGTGCCTGCCACAACGCCCAGCTATTTTTAAAGACAGGGTCTTGCTCTTCTTCAGGCTGGTCTCGAAACTGTGAGCTCAGGCAATCCACCTACCTCAACCTCCCAAGTGATTACAGGCATGAGCTACCGCACCTGGCCCAAACTGGGAATTCTTATTTCCACTTAAATTCCATGCCAATGTTCACACATTAAACAGGTAAGGGTACAATTGTCCTAGCTTAAATGAGACTGAGGTCCAGAAGTCTGCCCACTGTCAGCTACCCTTACCACTGGATGCCACCCAGAGACCTCCAGAGAAATCTGGGTGTGTAGAAAGTAAGGAAACCACTGCTCTCTGCCACACCCTTCTGGATGCTTCTCCCAGCTGTGTGAAGCCAGTGACAGAACTGCCGAGCAGGGCCACTTCTTGAGGTCCAAGCACACCACAATTGCAGGGCATGTCAGCAGGAGAGCAGAGTTTGAACAGCACCAGTCAGACCCAAAATGCTTTATTTAGTTTTAGGCTCTTTCATTCAAGGAAGAAAGTTAGAAAAAGTCACAAGAGCAACTGAAAAGTCTAAAAAGGTAGTAGCAGAGAAGAGAAGACACGATATTATTAAATCCAGAAAGCAAGGACTTATAGATGTTCAGGTCCACAGTGTCATTAGACGTAGCATAGTGATTATTCATGCTCCATTTTCTCTGATTATAAAACAAGAAAGTAGATTCTGCTTCAAACTAGAGCAGATTGGAATAGGGAGCATTCCTAAACTCTTAAATTGTTGGAATAAACAATTTATTTCTAAAGAGAAATTTAAATGCCCAAGCGAAAGCTGTAAGGAAGGATTGGAGAAGGTCTCTAAGGTATTTTCAACCTCTGTACGTTCATATGGAATCAAGGGAAGCCTGTCTAAAAACCTCTGAAAGTGCCACCACTGTCATACTGGGAAAGTCTCAGACAGCTGAAGAGTCCACAGTCACGGGATGGGTGGATAGGGTCCCACTTGTTCACTGCCTGTCTCCAGGCAGTTACTTAGATATTCCAAGTTCCAAATTATGCAAGTGTTAAACAGAGACGATAATAGGAGCTACATCATAGGGTTTCCATGAGGATAAAATAAGAAAATCTATACAAATTACATGGTTCACTTAAGGATGTTATGCTAAGTGAAATAAGTCAGTCACAGAAAGATAAGCACTCCTGATTCTACTGACAGAAATATCTAAAGTAGTCAAACGCAGTGAATCCAAGAGTACAGTGGCGGTTGCAGAGGGTTGGAGCAGGGGAAATGAGGAGTCATTGATCAACAGGCATGAACGCAGCCCGTGCAGCAGGACGAGTCAGCTCTAGCCATGTACTGTCTAACACTGGGCCTGGAGTTGACCACACTGTATTTACATTCAAAATTTTGTGCAGACAGTAGATCTCATGGTATGTGCTCTTACCACAATGAAATAAAATTTTAAAAATTAAAAATACTTTAAAAATAAACTGCATAATTTAGAATCCTGAACGCAGAAAGCACTTAATATAATATAAGCAATTATTGTTATGAACTTGACTTTTAGTATTATTGTAGGTGTGCAAAGGAGCAGGTATAGATTTGTGTATCCCTGAAAATTTAGCATAGTCATATTTCAATTTGCCTGCAATGCTACTTTAAAATGAAGAAAATTTTAAAGTGACAATAAAAATAAGCAAAATTTTGCTTCATAGCTACCTCATTTTATAAAAAGAAATGATCTAGAATAAACAAAAGTGTGTTCATCTATAGATTTCTTAATTGAAATGGTCTTTATGAACCCTGCAAAGAGGGCCAAGAATATATGGTATTATGAAGGCGAGGGCTTCCTGGCTTAAGCAGTTTTACACATTATTAAAGGTCAGATGGGTTTGAGCTATTAAATAAAGCTTAAGAAAATACAGTTTTTCCATAGACTCAGGAATTCCTAGACATGGATCTAAATTATTATGCTGAAAACAATGTATAACTTTAAAGCAGTGAAACCAGCTTCATATTACCACATAGACCAGGATTTATATTCCCAAAATGAGTGTTGCATTCAAAGTAGTTACCTTGGGAGGCTACAAACTTATTTTATTATTGCTCCCAGAGTTCAAAAATTTTTTGAAACTCCTCTTTTAGAACTGCAGTCAGGAAAAGTTTATGAGCCACATTAGAAAATCAACCTTGACACATTGTTCTCACACCTCATTCTTTTCCCCTAACATCACCCAGATAGAACCCACAGACTTGGCTTCGGATGTTGATTAGCTGTTTCCAAAAATCAAATACACCATCAAAAGACTAAGAGTTGTCTGAGGATATGTAAAACAGTGTCCCAGAGAAATCCAGTAGGAAATTTCCCAAATATCCCAAGTAAACGCAGCAGTAAGGAAATAGCCATCCAGCTTCCCCGAAGTGCTGACATGGAAGGAGATGGCTGTAGGTTGGTTTGCTTAAAGTGATCAGACCCATGGCTTTAAGGTCACATACCAAATAAGAGATTTTGTTTTACCTTGAGTTCATTATGTGCGAAAACTTATATTCTTTTCATTGTCCTTACAGGACAATATTGGATCAAACTAAGCAGGTTCTATTTTGCCCTCACCAATAATAAACACAATGTTCAATTCAATGAAAAGAGAGTGAATTCAAAACAAATAAATGATTTCTTTTTACAGAATTAGGTAAACTTAACAGAATTTATGCCAAGAGAGCTATTGAGCCAAATACTAAGACTGAATTTGTAAATGGGATGGATCATTTTATGACTGTTAACATAAAATTTGCAGCTCTGTAAACCCAGATTGTGATTTAAAGATAATAAAATCTCATGCTTCGGTGTATAAGTTAATCACCTGCATGGACCACAAAGAATGTTCCTTCCTTCCAGAAGTAACAATGCACAATTGAGTGGTGCATAAATTTTGTTTAATTTCCAATGCATCAAGTATTGGTCAGTGCTGAAAACAAGAATCAAATTAGACGGACTATTAATTTGATCTGGTTCACCAACTCCTATATTGTTGTTTTCACTGTGTTTTATGTCTTGTGTTTATACTTTGCTATTTTAAATAACAATTGCTTTGTCAATCTTTCATTTTTATAGCACATACCATCCCAGAATGGGGGGATTAATATACTGTGCAGTATTACCTTCATTATACAAAGTAAATGGGATTGTAGCTGTCTTGGATAATCAACAACTTGGTTAATAAGAAGTATCTTAAGGCTTATAGAGTTGTATCCTTTGAACATTTTGCATATGTGAGAGGAAGCCTCTACAAATAAGACCCGAAAGGTCTCTGTGGCCAGAACTGCCCTTTTGTGCTTGTAGAAAACATCTCTCAGAAGCTGTGGTCTGAAAGCAAATAGGAAAGAGAACGTATTCAGGGCAGCTCCTGTGGCTCAAAGGAGTAGGGCGCTGGCCCCATATGCCGGAGGTGGCGGGTTCAAACCCAGTCCTGGCCAAAAACTGCAAAGAAAAAAAAAAGAAGGAAAGAGAACATATCCAGGAACTAATAGCAAGAGCACATTCCTTGGATGGCACCTGTAGCTCAAGGATTAGGGTGCTGGCCCCATATACCAGAGGTGGCAGGTTCAAACCAGGCCCTGGCCAAAAACTGCAAAAAAAAAAAAAAAACCACACACACACACACACACACACACACACATTCCTCTCCTCCTGAACATGTCAGATCCAAGGTTGATTTTCAGTTGTATATACACTGGTAAAATCACATTTGTCGGTGACCAACACAAAACACTCTAAATAAAGGCAGTTAATGTGTTTGAAAGCAGAAACAAATGTGAATTATTTAATATGTATGAGAAAATAGTTCTACTTTCTGAATGGTAGGCCTAGAGATCTTCACATGCGCTAAGTATAATTAGCAAAATTGCAGCCTTTCTTTCACAAGTTGGGAGAAAATGACAGTAAGAGTATATTAATTTACGATTTCTTCATTATTTCCATTTAATCAGATTAGGAACTTGTGGCAGCTTGCTATTGAAAATGAACATATTCTGCTTGTCTTCCAGAACAATAAAATAGGTCTGTAATTAATAGGTCTATTATATTAGTTTATTTAATAATTAATCAGAAGAGAAGTTAGAAGCAGGTTTTCCCTCATCTAAATGTGTGGACCTTTACATAAAGATCCAAATTCTCAAAGGATGGGTGGAACAGAGAGCCAGTTCCCTTGCTGATGCCATCTCCCCTTCTCCCCAGAGCCATGAGCCATTAAGGGCACTGTACCCACCCTGAGGACAGAATGAAGGCCGTGATTTCTAAGCACTTTGAGAAGTGTGTGGTCCGTGCTAAGAGCAAAGAAGAGAGTGAGGAGGGTCAATCTGATATTCTGTGGACTTCCCAAGCCTTCAGATCCCTCCTCACACCTTTGGAGGGGGAATGATGTGTCTTGTGAAGAATTCACAGCAGGGACAACAGTGATTGCACGGAGCAGTGCTTATGAAGACTCATTTAACAGACACGCCTATGTTCTCTGTGTACTTTGCACTGTGCTAGATTCGGGGGCTATGGAAATTCAAGTCCCTTTCATAAAAAAGATCCCCTTTTTGAGGATTTAGGACATCTTTGTGAAAAGAGAACGTAGGGAGAGAATTCATTGGAGTACCTGCCATAAGTATGTGCTTAGGCAGATTACTTACCTTGTGAGAGTCAACAATTTAGAAAGTAAAGGTAAAAAAAAAAATGCAACTTTCTAACATTCTTTCTCCTCTTCATTAAAAATTATGTTTCAAGTGTTGTCTGAATTATTCTATTTGAAAACCTATTAAATTTGCCAAGAGTCCTTGTATAATTGAAAGTTACTACTCTTTCAAAATAGGTTTAGGGAGACTAGTCTTTGCATGCTTTGGTATAGAGGAGGTAAATAACAAATAAATAGCTGGACAAAGGTAATGTTTTGTGTTTAGTTTTATCCATGAGAAAGGAAAGTTCTACAAGGTTGGTAATAAAGTATCTCAAATTAAGTTGCTATCTGTTGATCTCTATAAAGCTGTATGTCTGTACTGCTATCTCTGTGTCTATCTTGTATCTGTATAGTGGGCCACATGCTATTATTTAAGAAGTAGAATTCAGGTTTGGTGCCTGTAGCACGCTGGCTATGGTGCCAGCCACATACACCAAAGTTGGCAGGTTCGAACTCGGCCCAGGCCAGCTAACCAACAATAACAACTGCAACAAATAAAAGCCAGGCATTCTGGTGGGCACCTGTAGTCCCAACTACTTGGGTGGCTGAGGCAAGAGAATTGCTTGAGCCCAAGAGTTTGAGATTGCTGTGATACCACGGCACTCTACCAAGGATGATGTAGTGAGACTCTGTCTCAAAAAAAATAAATAAATAAATAAAACAAAAATAAAAAGTAGAATTCAGGAGAATTGGATTCATCGTTTATTTTAAATTTGAAAATTTTATTTCTATGGCTAATAATCACTTCATTAGTAATAACACACAGAAATGAAAAGCAAAAACATTTTTGGAACTACATGTATTCAAAGTTCTGATCATATGGGTAATGTAAGGTACTTTTATTCTTTTTAAATTAAAAACAATAACTATAAGGCAAAAATAAGGAAGCACCAACATGTATAAATTTCTATAACTACAATTCTGTCCAGTATTAAATTGATATAGTCTGTGACTAAATATGAATCTAGCCTTTCTGCATTAGGCTTTAAAAAGAGGAAATTTAAACACAACGAAAATACTTTTCCAGGTTCTTAAGCTCCCAGGCTTATCATGCTGTCTTCTTGGCGTCTATGGAATAATTTTAAGGGAAATCATTTGCAATATGTATTATTCTCATACAGAAATGATCACTGTTTTCACACTCTGAGTTAACCCATGTGACCTTTTCCTTGAATTGTTAACTATTTTGCACATTGACAAAAGGACTTGTAAAATGAAAGTCAAAAAAAATACACTTAAAATTAGTCTGTTTCTTTTTTTTCACTGAAAGCACTTCTGAGGAACTGTATTTAATAAACTTTTGGTGTAAAGCCTCCCCTTAAAATTTTTTTGTGAGCAACTTTTGACACTTTTAATGATAATATACAAGATGAGGCATCTGAATACTGATGCCCATTTAGAAGCCCATCAGCATTGACACAAGATGTTTTAACAAGGGAACTATTTAGAGAGACTTAAATTCTTTGGGTATGCCTTATTATATACTCTGTAGGCAGTATTCTGAGTCTCCTAGGACCCCAGATTTCCAGAGCTTGGCGTGTTTTCATAGATGTCAAATGTGTCCTTTCCATGAGGATGGAATGTGAAGCTAATTGTCCTCCCCTGGCAGCCTGGGCCCTCAGAGGTCAGCAAAGGTGTACATTAGCTTTCTGATGGTTTTTGTTAAATTTCCTACATTACTAGGGACAAATTAGTTGTGTTATTAGCAACTGGTATCCTGCAGCATAGTAAAGAAGGTGCCTGGTATGATTTTCATGCTACTGTGCATGCTCTAAACCCAGTCCCCTAAGTGCCCCTGGGCGCAAAAGCATGAGAAGCAGGGAGGCCCTCACGGTGCAGCCCTCCTTGCAGTGAAGAGTAGCAAGAAACTCACTTTGACTTGAGAATTGAATAGCATGACATCAAGGTCACAGTATAAAAGCATATCTGTATTCTCCAGACCTCATTTTGACAAAGTGACTTTTTCTCCAGAAGGCCGTTGTAGCATTTTTCTTTTTTCTACAGTTGGTTCCACTTCCCACTGTTTGTTATATCAATCTCTTCCTCTCAGCAAAAGTAGGATGTAGATTCCTGCCCAAAAGGAAATGCCTCAGGGTTAATTCTTGACCCGTTTCAAACTAGACCCACTGAAACTGTCTAGTTTTTAAGTAAATTAAAAGATTATTAGGAAATGGCCATATGAAAGTGTGGAAAAAATTAGGACAAAATTATATTAATTCATGATGGACTCAAACATTTCTAAGAGAAATTATTTTTATCCATTTCATTATGATGGACAATTCATCAACTTCATTTTAAAAACTCAAGATGAGGGCAGCACCTGTGGCTCAGTGGGTAAGGCTCCAGCCTCATATACCAAGGGTGGCGGGTTCAAGCCCAGCCCCAGCCAAACTGCAACAAAAATATAGCCAGGTGTTGTGGCGGGCACCTGTAGTCCCAGCTACTTGGGAGGCTGAGGCAAAAGCCTCCTCGCCTAAGCCTAGGAATTGGAGGTTGCTGTGAGCTGCAGTGCAATAGCACTCTACCGAGGGGGATAAAGTGAGACTCTGTCTCTAAAAAAAAAAAAAAAAAAAACAGAAAAACCTCAAGATGAGTTCTGCGATTACTTTGATGACTATATTAATAGAGTTTTGTATGACTACAGAAAGGTCATTTCAGAATTCTTCTGCATTTATTTCTATCAACCAGCTTTATTTTCTTTATGAAAATATCTAGGCTTAGGCTCTTTGAGAATATAAAAAGGAAAAAAATTTTTAAAAGATGCTAAACATATGATCAATCTTCAGAAGAACAGAGCTGAGTTACTTTCCAAGTGAGCTGACATGTGTGTTTCCCATCACGGCCTCTGTCCTGCCCCACCCCCAGATTTTATCTTGGTTTAGATGATGAGAAAAGTCACTAAGTTAAAACTTAACATTTAAGCTAAGAAACTAGATATCACTGTAGATTGATTTAGAGTTCATAAAAGAGATAGAAAAAGCTCAGTCTTGTATAAGTCAAGTTACAAATACCAGAGGAGGAATTTTTAGATAACAGAGTCAAGTGTAGTAATGGCCGCTGGGCATGCTGTCTCACACCTGTAATGCCAGCGTTACTGGAATTTCTTTCTTCAGTACATCCTTGGTCTTGAGGATTTAAAGAATGAACTCACAGGCCACAGATCAGTGATAAGATAGGATTTATTGGACAGAAAGGACTACAGAAGGACTAAAAAGCACTAGAGCTTCTGGCAGAGGGAAAGACCCAAGTGGGAAGACTCTATGTGGATCCTTTATATAGAGCTACAAGGTCTTGAGAATTATATTTGGCCAGGACTTGGTAGAGGAAACGCTTTTTCAATATTAATGAATGTTATTGACAAATGAATGAACTGGTAGTCCCTCCAGCTTAGGGCAAAAGGTTAGCCCCCCCCCCCGCCCATGAAACTGCCCAGACCTAGGAAAACTGACTGAGGTCCTCTTGTCCAGCCTTGAATGGGAGAACCTTGTATCACCAGCACTTTGAGTGCAGGAAGCTCGTTTGAGGCCAGGAGTTGGAGACCAGCCTGGGCAACATAATGAGAATCTTGTTTCTAGAAATAAAAAATAAAAATAAATTAGCTGGGCATGGTGGCGCACACCTGTAGTCTCAGCCATTTGGGAAGCTGAGGGGGTAGGATGGCTCCCAGGAGTATGAGGTTACAGTGAGCTATGATTGTGCCACTACACTCCAGCCTGGGCTGGAGGGAGATCCTGTGTCTGAAAACAAACAAACAAAAGAACAGTACTGGGGCTTGGCACCTGTAGCTCAGTAGCTAGGCCACCAGCCACATACACCAGAGCTGGCGAGTTTGAACCCAGCTCATGCCTGCCAAACAACAATGACAACTACAACCAAAAAATAGCCAGGCATTGTGGCGGGTGCCTATATTCCCAGCTACTTGGGAGGCAGAGGCAAGAGAATTACTTAAGCCGGAGACTTGTAGTTTGTTGTGAGCTGTGATGCCATGGCACTCTACCCAGGGGAACATAGTGAGACTCTGTCTCAAAAAATAAAAGAACAGTACTGGGTGTGGATTCAAGTGAAAGTCTGTGAGTAAACTGACAAAGTGTATGTGTCAGGTTCTTATCTCTGCACCTGTTTGTTCCCTCAACAGAGCTACAGTGAACCTGTTGACGTGAAGACGTCTCAGCCTCCTCAACTGATCAGTTCAAAGCCGTCCGTGTTCCATGGGCCCAGCCAGGCCCACTCGGCTCTGTACCTAAGTTCCCACTATCACCAACAGCCAGGAGTGAATCCTCACCTCACTGCCATGCATCCCAGCCTCCCCAGGAACATCGCCCCCAAGCCGAATAACCAAATGCCAGTGACTGTGTCCATAGCGAACATGGCCGTGTCCCCCCCACCCCCACTCCAGATCAGCCCGCCTCTTCACCAGCATCTCAACCTGCAGCAGCACCAAACTCTGGCCATGCAGCAGCCCCTTGGGAACCAGCTCCCCATGCAGGTCCAGGCTGCCTTACACTCTCCCACCATGCAGCAAGTGAGTACTGTGGCTCGGGGACAAGGGTTAGCGCCCTCCTCTGAAGGGCTGGGGTGGGGGAGCCTGCAAGTTCAGCAGAAATGGGGGTATGTGTTTTCTATTCTTCCACTTAAGTGTAGGCAGAGAGAGCTGAAGATGCTCAATGCATATCTGCTCTCTGCAAAATGTGACTTGGGGGCTGAGTTTGTGCAGCGTTACACCATAATGATGACTGATGGCTGATTCTTTCCATAATCACTAGTTTCTTCTCCATCATAGCCATTTTGTTTCACATTTCTAATCACCCTTCTTGTTTTCTGTTTTTTGAATAAAGTACATTTGTTATTTTAAGATGCCAAGTGCTGCCAAAAATCTCTTTGGAATAGAGAATTCTATGATTTTTTTTTTTAAATATTGTTTGGAAATGAGAAAGTCTTGACTGGTATACATGTTGATATACATGTTGTCCAGTAAAAGCTAACCAGTGAAATCAGGTTTAACACCAAACTTGGTGAACACTGAAAGTCCTCAGAACTGAACATTTTAACCAGAATTTTATTTTAAAAAAGGAGATCTGGCTTCTGTACAAATTGGAAAACACAGGAGGTTTAGAAGCCTCCCTGCTTGCTCCCTGATTATTGAAACCATTCATGTGCAAGCTTCTTTTGAAATCAAGTTTTCCTTTTGGATTTCGGTGTGATTTTAAAATCTGAAAATCAGGAGAAAGACAATGAAATTGAAATTAAGCTTAACTCTTGAAAATCCTAAAAACTTGTTCTAGGAAATTAAGGTAAAATTTACAAATGATATTAAATGCAGTTATCACTTTTATAATCCAATTACTCTATTGTTCTCAGAGCTGTAAGTAAATAAGGCAAACATAGCCTTCCTACAGAACTGATATCTACCTCTCTGTGGAATCTGTTTCTATGGTTGGACTGTGGGAAGGGGATAGGGTGAGGAACCAGAAAGAGAAATCAAATATATGTGGTCCCAAATTCATTATTATTGTTGTAGACAGGATTTCTGAGAGCTGAAAATAACAAACCCAATGCTTTAATACATTGCCTCATCATTACTTCTCAGAAAATGTACAATGTAGGTGCTAGCATTATCTTCCTTTCACAGAGGAGGGAACCAAGGGCCTCAGCAGACCATATGACCTAACATGCTCATAAGGTCAGAGCTAGAATTCAAACCCAGATCTGTTCAGAAATCAAAGGCTGGATTTTTAAAATGCTAGGCTTGTGGCCTCTTCACTTTCAATCATCTTTGACTATAGATTACTTCACATTAGAAAACCTATTTCTCCTAAACAGGATCTTTGGAGGATCTTTAAATCCTGGTCAGTTTTAAAATCCCATTATTATGAAGAGCAAAGGGATTCATTTCCTTACTGAAGCCTTTATGATCCCTAAGCCAAGATATTGATAAAACTATGACAACTTTCTCACCTGAATTTAACAGACCAATTGTGGATTCACTGAGGAAGAAGTCTGCAGTGAGAGCCACCACCCTACCTTGTCTAGGGAGACATGTGACCAAGTCAGATTCAGGGTCAGAAATCCACTCTTTTCATCAGACATCATTCATGATAAAAAGAGTATTCTTGGTGTGTTAATGTAACAATAGTGTTTGCATGAAGAATGAATAGTTTGAGGGATAGTGCCTTGGGTTGGGTGTGACTTAAAGGTGTTGCCCAGCTAAGGACCCATGTTCTGCTCACAGAGCTGTAGTTGGGAGCTGTGCTTTCCTGGAGGAAAGAATGCCAAAAATCCAGTCCCCTTACCAGGCTGAGAGCTAGGGCTCCATCCAGATGGGAGATTTTTTTCCTAATAGATCCACTCAAAGATGGTTCCTGTTTCTGTTTATTCTAACACTAACACCTTGGATGAGCTGGCTATGATCCTGAATAGGTTTTTTTTGTTTGTTTGTTTGTTTTTTTAGAGACAGAGTCTCTCTTTATCACCCTTGGTAGAGTGCTGTGGTGTCACAGCTCACAGCAACCTCCAGCTCTTGGGGTGATTCTCCTGCCTCAGCCTCCCAAGTAGCTGGGACTATAGGTGCCCGCTCAGCTATTTTTTTGTTGCAGTTTGGCCTGGCCACCCTCGGTATATGGGGCTGGTGTCCTACTCATTGAGCCACAGGTGCCACCCTGAATAGTTTTCAGATATTTCAGACTTACACAAGGCCACATGTAAAAATTCAAGAGATTTGTCTCTCCATGAAGAGTCTTAACTAAATAGGAAAAAAATAGAACAGATTATATTGGACAAGTTTTTCATCCATCTTTAAGTCAGTTGCATTAGTTTGTGTCAAAATGTGTTCTTACTAAGAATGTAGGGCCTAATTTCAATTTACATACTAACAGAAGACAAAATGGCATGAATAGATAGCTATAGAGACGACTTTAATTAAAATCACTTTAAACAAGAACTTGATCATGCTAAGTAGTTAACATAGTTGTTGAGTGATAAACAAGTGAGTAGCCAATGTGTCTAACTGTTAGAAGGAATTATGGATTAGGTTGTAGAATCTCAATTCCTTGGAAGTTTTGAAAAATTAATTGATTCGAAAACATTAATTAAACCCTTAACATGTGCCACACTGTCTAGAGTCTAGAAACAGGGCTGGCACTAAAGTCTGGATGAGAGAGGAGGTAAGGATAAGAGAAGGGACTGGTTAGACACTGGAAGTGAAAATGGCATGGGGGAACAAAGACCAGCAGTGAGGAAAAAGGACTTAGGGCTTGTCCAGGAGGCAGGGGGGAAGCCAACGGGAAGCAGGTGGATAGAGACTGAGGTGGGGGAAGTTCAATGTCATGGGAGTAAGATCTGGCAGGTCAAGGGAAATGGCAGCCCCCATAAGTCAATAATCCTAAAATCTGGATCAGAAGGGGAATCCATCAGTCCTTGGTATCACTTCATTTACTGCAGTCACAACACACTGTCAGGGCCAAGTGCCAAGTCATCAGTTAGTCTTTACCCTGTAACAGCAAACCCAAGTTATGGGTAAAAGTTGACCTGTAAGATTCATCATCCAAATCGGCTTTACCCTAAAGATGCTTGCTGTCTCCCAAGGGGGCCACATTCACATATTCAAACACCAATAAGAAAAAAAAAAAAAAAGGAGTAAGAAACGTTAAATGGCTACTGAATTTTAAAAATAATGTCTCATATTTCAGCATTACTTTCGATACTTTATCACCCTGTTGAAAATGAATATATCCTACAAAAATGATTGTGTAGCCTACCAGGAAAAATGGTTTCATTTTTTTCCTAGAATAATATTTTATACTGAACCCATGGACCTAGTTCTTTTCTTTTGTCCAGTTTTCTGACATTTTTTTCTGTTCTCTATATTGTCGAATGAGGTCAAGAGAAAAAAATCATTAATATCTGTCAACTTCCTTTATAACCTTAAGAAAAAAATCTTTGTATGATATCACACAGACAGATTTTCAATTTCCTTGTGTAGTAAACAGCCGCTTTAGGATTCGGGTGTAATTTAAAGGTTTTTTAAAAAATCACATTGAGATTGATGAATAAATCAGTTGTGAAGACAAAAACACTGATGCCTGTTGAAAATACCTCTCCAGACAGGCAGGAAATGAAATTAGTTCCCAGTAAAGTGTGGATATGAGGATCACTGTTTGAATGTGCTGCAGGCTTTTTCGGACTTGCTATGGTGGCACAAGAAAACTGTTAGGGCTACGGAAATCTAATTAAAGAGCAAATGTCCCTTCTGACATCAAATTAATCTTTATCATGTTTCCTATTTTTATCTCAATCTGGCACCAGAAAATGAAATTTAAAATTCCAGTCATGCTACAAAACAGTTGGTGATTTTTCTCCTGAGTATTAAAATGCAAAATATTCAGTCTTGTTTAATTAGACTGCTAAGCAAACATTTTTCAGAAAATTTACATCATCATTGTTTCATGTTTACATCAATGAGAAATACGTACTTAGCTCCAAGTTTGACCTCAGCATCTCTTTATAGAGTGTTCAGAAGAGTATTTCATTTTCTTTTTTTTTTCATTTTCTAAATCAAAAGAAAGTAAAATAATATTAAATAATATTACTTCGTAGTTTGCTTGTATTTTTCTTGGTCCTTGACTCTTCTGATATTAATGATCTCCTCAAATTTAGACATTGAAGTTAGGTGAATTTTAAAGCTTTGAACTTTGTACACAAATAATTTTGGTTTTATAAAGTAAAGTCACCTATTTCATCTTAAACTATTAGTAACTTAAAACATAATGTTTTCTAATGATTCTCTAACCCACCTGAGAAACTATTTTCATTGGATGGGGAACAGAAAAAAAAAATGGTGGTTGCTTTTGTTTGTTTTCATTGGGAAAGGGGTTGCAAGGGAGGTGGGGTTTCTTGAGTGGAGGTGGGTTTTTCATTTGCTTATGTTTGTGTTTTTGTTTTGCTTTTGCATGTTTCCATACCTTCAACTAAGTCAAGATATTTCGACCATGCTTTTTTTGATACCTGTTGATGAATTAGGTTATATTTTGTCATTGTGTAAAAAATCCAATGTGGAGAACTCTACATTTAAAAAACCCTGGCATTTACACATTTATATATTCCTATATCTTTCCAATAGTACCATCAAACAATCTGTACTAAACTTTACTTACTGAAAAATATGATTTATTGAGCCACTACTATGGGTTAGGCCCCTGAGCACTAGAAACGCCCTTATCCCAAGGGTGTTTCCCCAATCAGAGCTTCCTCCTGCTCTCTGCCCAGTGTCACACTCACCAGGGAAGGAAACTGAGAAGTCTGAACACTAAGCCCCATGAAAACATTTCACTGATGCCAGTCAGAGTCCGTACAGGTTAGAGACCTGGGACAGTCTGGAGCTGGTGTCCTCAAACTACAGCCCATGGGCCACATGAGGCCCTCCCAGGACATTTATCCAGCCCTCCGGGTGTTTTTGCTGCCACTGCCTGTCCTGCTTAGCAGCCAACTCATCCCAGGGCCCACAGTCCAGCCCTCCAGTGGTCTGAGGGACAGTGAACTGGCCCCGTATTTAAAAAGTTTGAGGACCCCTAGTCTGGAGAAAGAGAAATTCAGCCTGGAAAGAACTGGCGACCCAAATAGCCAGCTCTATCTCTTACTGTGACCCTTCTCATTTTGGAAGACGTTTATGGTTTGAGCTAAAGGTGGTGTCTATGCAGATAAACTTCTTTCCCATTTGTTCATTTAAAAAACAGTTTATTTCTTGTAGTCTGTGGGAGGTCAAATAACTGGTCTGGCTGAATTCTCCATTTTTTCATGATTTGTTTCCTGTCATTCAGAAATTGGGAGGGAGTTGGTGGAGATATTGGCTTGAAGTCTTTATCATTTGAACAGAAAATAGTATCTTAAACCCCATATTGAGAATTAAGAACACTTGACAATAAGGTGTCTTCAATCATTACAAAGGATCACCCAAATATGATAAAAATTCAAGGAAATGTCCTCAAAAATCAATCCTGTAATCATCCTACTGAGTTTTTTAAAAAGTAAAAATTCAACAATCCTACACCTTCAAAATCTCTCTGCAAGTGAATAGAGAATGGTTCATTTTTAAAAACTTAGAGGTTACAAACTTTGTCTGGACTCTGCTGCAGAGACAACCATGTGATTAATTAAGTTGCTTTTTTGGTCAATTCCAACAGAGCTTGCTTATGCTTTTCTTGAATTCACCAGAGAAGCTAAAAATAAATTTTAGTGTATAATGCTTTTGTTTACCAGATATAGCTATATACTTCAGAGATTCTGTCCTTGAATTTTTAATAGCTTTGCTGGGATTAGAAGTCAACACTTCACCATGCTAGTGTATTAGAAGAATCTTCCTGAAGTCTGATTATTGTTTGTTAGTTAATAGATTTTTCAATTAAAAAATATTTGTTTTGTCTTTCCCTTTCCCCCCTTTGTGTTTTCCAATGGCAAGTTGTTTTGAATCTTTTCCTCTGTATTAGTCCAACAACTGTTAAAAAGCTTTGGTTGAAATTTTTTAGCTGAGAGAGAAATACAAATAAAAGAAGAAGCAGATGGTCCCTTTGTGATTGAATGAAGAAAAAGGGTTTTGAGAACAATGTGTGAATAGGTGTAGCCTAATAAAACACTCAGCCACCTGCTGCCTGAATCCTTCAAAAAAGATTCTGTTGCATATTTTGCGGATTAACTATTAATGTCTCCTTAGGTTTAATAGAAAACATAAACTCTGAGGGGTTTAGGCCCTTTTCTCCCTTTGTTTTGATTGAGTTGGCGTCTCTATATTTCAAATTGTTTCTCAATTCAATTTATCTGCTCAAGAGTATAATTAAAGGTTCTCTGACACATAGATAAATGAAGCAGAGGAAAGAAGAATGGGGCTGTGGGCGATTCTGTTATACCTTTAAGTTTTTCTGGGCCCTACTGATAGGCTTGCCTTTGCAGAGACAGAAGCCAGAGGCCTAGTGTGTTTGCAAAGAACGAATAAATATTTAGGTGCTTTTCTTCTTAAAAAGGCGCTTTGATCCTTATTTGCGGACTTGCTTTCCCTTTCAGGGATTTACTCTTCAACCCGACTATCAGACTATTATCAATCCTACATCTACAGCTGCACAAGTTGTCACCCAAGCAATGGAGTATGTGCGCTCGGGGTGCAGAAATCCTGCCCCTCAGCCGGTGGACTGGAATAACGACTACTGCAGTAGCGGGTAAGCGGCCGGCCGTCGCCACCTGGTGGTAGGTTGCGCTCATAAGCATGCATGGCGGGTCCTGTCCCGTTCCTCCCGTCTTCGTGCTTTCAAAAAAAAAAACATGATCCGGGATGGTTCCCGGTTCATGAAGGCAGAAGACAGTGCTCCAGAAATATTTACGCGGTCTTCTAGCCCCTACAAACACAAGCACCTTTATATCACTGTTCGTTTTAGATGTAGGTTGGTCAAATGTTCACTTTGCCAGTGGATGTGTCCATCCCTCAGGTTACAAGTAATTCAAAACCTACCTCCCCCAGGGGCACCTGTGGCACAGGCCATCTTGTAACAAGGAACTTTGTTTTCTCTTCACACAGGGGCGTGCAGAGGGACAAAGCACTGTACCTTACCTGAAAATCTGAACACCTTTCTTTCCACTGAGGAATTCAGGGAAGTCTTTTCATCATGGATTGCTTTGTACAGTCAAGGCAGTTCTCCATTTTATTAGAAAAAATACAAGTTGCTAAGCACTTAGGACCATTTGAGCTTGTGGGTCACCCACTCTGGGAGAAATAGTCATGCTTCTTTATTATTTTTTTAACCCTTTATGGACATTGTTTTTCTTCTTCCCTGAAGGAAATCTGGACCATTCAGATTTTATGTTGGTTTTTGCTGTGAAGTGCTGCGCTCTAGTAACTGCCTTAGCGACGGTAGCTGTCTCCGATTACAGTCCTGGATTTTCCATTGGTTTTCATAATGGGTGTTTATATGAAACTACTAAAGACTTTTTAAATGGCTTGATGTAGCAGTCATAGCAAGTTTGTAAATAGCATCTATGTTACACTCTCCTAGAGTATAAAATGTGAATGTTTTTGTAGCTAAATTGTAATTTGAAACTGGCTCATTCCAGTTTATTGATTTCACAATAGGGGATAAATTGGCAAACATTCATATTTTTACTTCATTTTTAAAACAATAAATAGTTCTATATTTTCAAAATATTCAAAATTAAAAATTATTCCCAATGATTTTAATTTAAAAGCAAATTGGCTTTGTCTCATTAATCAGACAAAAATAAATACATAAACCTAGTGTTAAGGGAAGCGCCAACACATTTATTTTGTACCGCTTTTTTTGTATCACTTTTTGTGTACTGGCTAGTAAAATGTCATTTAAGTCCTTTCGTGTATAAAATTGCCAAAAGCTTACCTGGTATTTTATTAGATGCAGAAACAGATTGGAAACAGCTAAATTATAACCTCTCTATATGGCCGTGTGTCATTGTTTCTTCATACTGTGTCTGTATTTAATCTTTTTTTATGGAACCTGTTGCGCCTATTTATGAAATAATAAATATAGGTGTTTGTAAGTAAATTTGTTAGTATTTGAAAGAGGTTTCTTTGATGTTTTAACTTTTGCTGGCAAAAAAAAAAAATTCACGCTTGGTGTGAATATTTTATTATTTAGTTTTTACAGTGACATGAATAAAGCCAAACCTGCCTTTCATTTAGCAGCAAATTAAAGTCACCAATCTTTATTTCTGCATTTCTTTGGTTAATACAAACAAAAAACTATTATATTTAAGAACTCTCTTTCTTTGTCTGATATAATGGAATTGCCCCAAAGTCACACCAGCTCTAAGATGACACAAACTCATGAGTCCTCTGTCTCAAAGAGGGGATTTCTTGCTTCTCAGTTGGTTCTAGTCAATTCTGAAACTTCCCTCCCCTGCCACCAAAAAAAATTAAAATTTTATCAACCAAATTCCTCAAGCTGCACGCTTTTCACCAAATCCGGAAAACATTTAAGATGTGAAGGAGGGTGGGAAGAAGTAAATGGAAGTGTACTATCAAGAATATATCTGTAAATGAAAGGTGAGTAACCAGGCAGCAGAAGAAAAAGGGCAGGCCATTCAAATCTGAAAGCTGTTGATAGAAAATAATTGAGATTCTTTCTATCTTTTGTGCCTCTACAAGCTACTTCTCTTTCCAGAATTCCAGGGTCTTCCAACAGGATTCTGAGGGAACTGGGGATTTACGAAGGAATAAAAAGTACCTAGGATCTGGCCAAAGGTTTGGATAGCTTTTACATCAGAAAGAGCTAGCAAATGATTCCCTTACTGAGGATTAATCCAGAAAGTTAGTCTGGTTGGAAATCAAGAGACTATCTCTTTCATGGGATATGTGAAATAAATTTAGCAATTTAACTAAATATAAATATATTCATTGTGTAATCCGGTCAGAATTCAAAAGACAAAAGGTATGCTTGCTTTTGGAATGATTTTAGGCAATGTACAACCTTGACTCACTTGAGCATGTAATAACTAATAAATAATGCAGATCCGATGTGATTATTAAAATGACTGTAGCTGAGAGCTCTAATTTTCCTGTCTTGAATCTGTATAAGAACTCATGTGATTAAGTTCCCAGTTTATTGTTTCTCTGTTTAGTATTTTAGAAATATACCAGCACTGCTAATTAACTAATGTCTTTTATTTATTATATTATGATAGAGTAAAATTTTCACTTGCATTAAGTCTGAACTGAGAAGGTAATTACTGGGATGAGAACAAGCGGCTTTGATGTTGGCAGGCAGTTCATACAGGAAAGTGCAGCACTGTGGTGTTTACGGCTTTTCTGGAGCAGCTGCAACCAGGGTAGAGAGTGTGGAAATTTGATACCAAATACAGTAAAAACAAATGTAAATAAAAGAAAATAACATCGTCAATAAAACTCTTACTATGCGTGACCGTATTCTATCTGGTCTATCTGATTAGTCCCCAAAGAACAGGCCCGGTCAGAAGAGAAATCCCAAAGATGTGTTACGGCAGAAGTGATGGGGAGATTAACGGCTGCCGTGTCCACAGATGTTCTTTCCTTAAACTCTTGAGGATGCTCTCGCACCAACCTGAGGCTCTAGTATAATTAGCTGTTGCCTGAGAAATTTACCATCTTCAGGAAGCCAGAACACAGCCTGATCACAGCAGTCTGCATGGTGGCTGTAAAGCACAAAGGAACTGGGGGTATACACTGAGTTACTGGCTAGAGCACCCAGAAAAATTCCAGGAATCTCCAATAAAAAAAAAGTCACTGCAAGAGATTTCATATTAATACTGAACATCAGCTGGGCATGGCAGGTCACGCCCGCAATCCTGCACTCAGGGAGGCAGAGGCAGGAGAATCATACTTGGGCTCAGTAGTTTTGAGACCAGCCTGAGCAAGAGGGAGATCCATCCCCAACTAAAGACAGAAAAACTAGCCGGGCATTGTGGCGGGTGCCTGTAGTCCCAGCTATTCAAGGAGGCTGAGACAAGAGGCTCACTTGAGCCCAGGAGTGTGAGGTTGCTGTGAACTAGGCTGAGCAACAAAGTGAGACTCTGTCTCAACAATAAAAGTACTGAAATATCTTCACCAACACACTCAAATCAAAATCATGCCTGATTAGAAAAGGGGGGGAAGTGTGACAGTGTGTAGGAGTGCTTCGAGTTGTGTCTCAAACATAATAATTTTTTTAAAAAACCTGAAAACCCAATTCCCAACCAAATGTGAAGGAGTCGACAAGACCTCATGAGTCAAAGTTGATCAGATTAGTGAACAGCGCTAAGGATGAAGTTGGTCTCTGAAATTATTTTTACTCGTTGTTTTAAAGGCCAAGAGCCCTGTGTGCATGGTAGTCTACCAGAAGCCAGACTGCCAACAGTAGTACAATCTGCCCTGGAACAACACCAGGGTCAATCATGCCTCACACAGCTAGAACTTCTGATTCCCCCAGAACTTAACTACAAGTTGCCTGTTGTTGACTGGAAGCCTTATCAGTAACACAAACACTCAGTAATACATATGTTGTATATGTATTGTATGTTGTATTATTAAAATCAGAAGGAAGAGAAAATATATATACTAGTCATTAAGTGGAAGCAGGTCATCATAAATATCTCCACCTTCATCTTCACACTGAGCAGGCTGAGGAGAAAGAAGAGAAGGTTTGTCTTGCTGTCTCAGGAACAGAGGCAGAGACATGAAATAATCCGCCTGTGACTGGACTCGCCAGTTTCAAACCTTGAAGTGTCAAGTGTGTATCCTAGCTCAAATTCATGACTAAGAAATTTTTTAAATTTGCAAACGTGAAATTTAAAATTAGTCCAACAACCGTTTGTCTCCTTTTTCTATGGACCTCTTGTCCTTTGCAAAAGAATTGTCCCACTCATTTGAAAGGTAATTAGGCTGAATTATACGAAATTGCCAATATTTGGCCCTTTTACCTAGAAAAGTGGTAACTGCATATGATTCTACTGAAACAATGGAGTTAGGGCTGCAACTTTAGATATAATGTCAAATGGAATTATTTTTAAAAGTCCTAGGAAAAAATACTCAAATAATTAGGTACAAAGTAAGTAATTTATACCTAACCCCACCTAGAATCAGTCCTAGACTGTTCTGTTATATTAAACAAATATTTTAAATGACCAGTCTGTAATAAATTCCACTAACCATCCTTATTTCTTTGTTATAGTAAAAAATTGGGGGTGAGCATTTGTAATAGGTCATCTACTAGAACATAAAACATTTGATTACACATAGATGTTCTCAGAATGTTTATTTGTTAAGCAGCAATTTGACCTCATTCCACTCATAACTAGTATTTTAAAGTCAGGATAGAAGCACAAAAAAATAATAGTTAATCTCTTTAGCTGTTGACTGAACATGAATATAATGACGAGGTAATATAACAAATACATATTATGAATTTAACTCCTAAATATTGATTACATTATTTACCTTCCACTTAAGGGGTGATTTCATGTGAGACACCCACCCTACAAATCTCTTTGTCTCTCTGACAGTGAATAATTCCCTTATCTCCAAAACAACTTGGGATGTCACAGTATGTAGTAGGTGCACAATAAATGCTGTGATAAGAGGGAAAATCAGGAAACATCACTAGTTATTCTCAACAGGAGTGGTATGATATTTCCTTGATGATTTAAGAGCTCTTTAAACATAGAAGGGAATTAATTATTGTAGGTAAGCACTTGGAGGTAAAGAACATGGCAGTGTTTCATTAAATAACCTAAGATTGAAGGAAATAATTTCAAAATGAGTTGTACTACATTTTTGGCCTACAAACAAGAATTTTTTCTAGCTATGACAAAAGTAAAATATATAATACACACTACCCAGGGAGAAAATAAGAAGTAAAGGGAAAAGTGGGCCAGACAAGCAGGCGTGTCAAACACAAAAGGAAAGATTCAGGAGACAAATGTTATGGAATGCTAAATTAAAACGTTGATGAGCAGGACACTGAGGTGTTTTTTTCTAATTACTAAGGATTAGTATGACTTATGAAACAAGGAAAGAAATGAGACCTGGTACCTTCTATTTCCTAGACTCTACTTAAAATTATACCAGGATAAGAAAAAATGGTCCAATTTTTAAGATTCCCAAAGAAGATTTCCCTGTTTTTATTGGGAACTACCCCTCAACATGAAAGAAACTTTCCTAACAAAAAAGTCTCCAAGTTTTTTGCACAAGCCCATTTCACGGAGAAAGCACATCTGATTCCTTCTAACCTAACCAACTCTACAGCAGGAACAGAGTGTGACAGGCAACTTCAAAACCAAGGTAGACACACTTGGCAATCCACTGTGCATCTCGATGAGACTTTGCCTCCTCATTACACACTCAGCCAAACATCTTGTCATTTGTACCTAGCTCCAGACTACATTGTAGTTGGTGAGAAGAAATGAAGATGAAGTTTTTGTCCCCGCTGGGGACAACTGAGAACAATGACCTGTTATATTTCAGAGTTGCGCCTAATTAAGGAGGCCCACCAGCAGGAATCATTTTGCATTTTTTTAACAGCTTGCTAGCAAAGACATTTGAAAGTGAAATGTTATTCACTGTGCCATGAGGCCAGAAGAAAAAAAAATTAGTGACCAGAAAATAAGATGAATAGGCTTAATTCTACAGAGAAAACAAAAATGCCATTCAAAAGAAAGACTAGGAACCACACTACAGTATTTTAAAGTCTGGAGCATCTCTGTTTGACAATTGTGTGTTTACAATAAACCCAAACATAATTGCTTTGATGGGCTGTCAGGGAAAAGATTAATTTGGCAAAGATTAGTATTGACTTGCTGTTTATTAAGGCTTTTAAACAGCTGTATCTGGCAGCATTCCTGTAAGTGGCTGTCATATCTGAAAATCAGCCTCACACCCTGGTGCTTGCCAGCTGTTACTAAACAATCTTCTACCACTTTGAATGTCTTTCTCCAGGCCAAACAGCAAGAGCAAACTATTGCCAAGTGAGCCTTTTCTCTTGTCACTTTTTTTTTTTTTTTGGTGGGGGTGGGGAGCTTCTAAATGCTGAAATGTCAGCTCAGGGCTGATGGCTTAGCTGATAAGAGGTGCAGGAAACCAGTAGGTGGTTTGGGTGCTAGCTGAACACAGTCCTCACACAGAGAGCAGGAGTGGTAGCACGGTTAGTCACCTCACACAGACAAAAAACCCACAGCTTGCAACTGTTGGAGTCAAAAGATTTTAAAGACAGTTAGAAAATG
Source organism: Galago senegalensis (assembly GCA_963575145.1). Lineage (NCBI taxonomy): Eukaryota > Metazoa > Chordata > Mammalia > Primates > Galagidae > Galago > Galago senegalensis. The sequence continues at coordinate 39,340 of CAUYTI010017154.1, forward strand.
GAGATCAAAGGCTTAAAGCCCTTGGAATTCCAAAATTAGCATTTTGTTTCTTTAGGCCTGGCACATTCCCTGTCGGGCATATTGCTAGAGAAAGACCCAACAGGGGAACTTAGAGGGAAAGTTCAATAGTGGCTGTTAGGCTTTAGGATGGGCCCTGAGATTCCTCCCAAGAAGTCTGAAAGAGGGGAAGTCACTGGTAAAATATGCACTTTGCTTTTTAATGCCATGGAAACCTATAGGATAAAACAGGTTTGGATGTCTTGAAGTCTGTGAAAGAAAAAAGGGCAGATTGAGTTTTGTACTGGAGTAAGAGCCAGTAGTTTGAAATCCAAGTTTATTCAGAAAGGCAGTGGAAAGAATAACATTCCAGTGTAGTTAAACATCAGACTACAAAGGACGTAGTGTTGTGAGAGTCACATTAACCTGTCCAGCGCGACCGCTTTTGGTGGGGGGAATTATCTCAACCTTTAGGAGTTGCACCAGCCTGGACTAAGTTTGCAGCAGAGCAGATGCAAAAGGACAGTGTTATCTCTTAACACTTTCTCAGCTGACTCTTTGCATTATGCTGTAGGCTAGAAGAGGAGGGAATTGGTCTAGGAACCAGGCTTTCTAAGGACCTTTCAAGTAGTTGTTTGCCAAAGTTTAGTCTCCAAATAACTTTATTTTGAAGTCTTTGCTGTTGAGGCACTTTGATGCTTGACATTTGAATTAGGATCAAGTCTAGCCAGATTCTAAGGAATAGACAAGTGGACACATCCTTTTCTACCAGGGACATCCAAGAGCTCTATCCCTTAGTCCTTTCCACATACCATTAAGGAGGATGATAGTGAGATGAGAAATAGTACTCATTCTGTACTCACAATTATAGAAACAAAGTGACTAGATGTTGAAAAGGCAAGGCAAGGTGCATGTTTGCCCAAGACCCACTGAGCCTGGCCTTGCTGAAGCTCAGGCTATAGACCAAAGGATATTGAGAATGCAGAATTTACTTAAAAATTACCCTATGACCATAAGTCATGGAGTGTTTTACATTCTAAATTAGCCCTTGGCTTAACAGAAACTGTGGTCATTTTTTATGGCAAGAGCTATCTCTTCCCAATGCTCCAGGCCCTGGTCCCCTTGAGTAAATGTGCCAATTACCAGACTCTGCAGAAATATGCCCTTTTACTTAGTCTAAGGACACCTTAGACTTTATTCCAAAGCAACACTTTCATTGCTGAATTCAAAGCACATGATTGCTAATCAGGAATGCAGCATCAACCTTTTAATAAGAAATACTACTTTTAATAGAATCAAAGAAAGGCTGGGGTAGGGCAAGGGAAAATCACTTACATACATTTCTATCATGTTTTGTTGGATGACATTTGGCAAACTTTCTCATCATATAGCTCCTTTATAAATAGGGTTGTTTCCCATTACCTGTAATTCTTGGATTATTCAGATAAGTCAGCTGAGTGTGGGAGGTGAAGGGGTATACCAATTCAAAGATTAAATCTGATAAAGCCCATGAACTAAGTGAGGGTTCCCAGAGGTTAGTAGAGTGTCCACCTACAATTACACAGAAACCAAGGGAGCTCTCCCCATTGATTGTGGCCCATGGATAAAGTCTCACCAGAAACCTAACATCTTGGTGCAATGCTCAAACATGGAAAAATTGTCCCATATGAAAATAGCCTTCAATTTCATCCTTCTACATTCATCTTTGGGAAGGTTATCAGCTTCCCTAGCCTGAGGATAATCCTCAGAATTCATCTCCCCCAAAATTATAACCAATGCTGGAATATTTTGTATTTTGCTTTGTGTTTTTCTTTTTGTTTTTGTTTTAACCAAGGTAGACCCACAGAAACCTAAATCTGGTCTTGGCAAGGGTTTCACACAAGAAGAAAGAAAAAACTGTTTATCTAAATGAAACTGCAATTTCCGGGTAATATTACAAAATACATCTATCTACAAAGCCATCCTAGCTGTTGAGTTGGATCATTTTTAACACCTGGTGTCATGATGTGGTTTCAACAGACCAACATAACAGAAGTGATAGTCCCTTACAGCATGAAGTCCCTGGGAGTTTAGATTAGTGTGTGTCTCTCTCTTTCTTTCCCTCTCTCTCTCTCCCCTCCCCCTTGCTTCCTCCTTTCCTTGCAGGGGAAAGCATCTTCTATTTCATATAGAAGACCTATAAGTTTAAACCTATAAGTTTACTGAAATGACTCTAGTCTGGCATTCTTAGAACATTTACCCTCAACTCCTGGGCAGCTGGCAGAGCCAGACTACCTGCAGTTTCACCTTGCTAATCACTGTGTTCATTCCCGGATAAACGGAGAGAGATCTGGTTTCTCTCCTGTTCCCCTCCTTTCTGACATACAGCAATCAGAAATCTCTAAGGACTTTTCTATATGACTTTCCCATTTCACACCACAGATGGTTTAGATAAAAACTATTAGTTTCATTTATTCAAACATCTTCATTTCACCAAAATGAGCCTATTTTTAGCATTATGCCTGAAGTTTGTTTTTACATTTTTATAGAGGTAAAGGAGTCTTGCTGATGTTTTAAGGCTTTAGCCATCATCTTTCCTACCACCCAACAAGCTTTTGGCCTAGACAGGAGCTGATGAGTCCTGTAAGGGGGAATTTACGTTAAAAGGGGGGAGGCTTTAGAATTGCATAAATTCAACATATGTATATTTTTATACAACCTTTGAGTGTTTGCATTTTTCCATGAGGTTATTTTGATCATTGCAATTTCTGCATAAGTACTGTATATGCTCTGTCAAACATAATGGTGTCAGGTCTTTATGTTGGTTTTATCTTGATGACATTATTTTGGAGAATAATTCCAAAATTATTGGACAACCCACCACACTGAGAAAAAAATAACTCTTCAGAGAATATGTGTTCAAAGAGAGAAACTCCAAATAAACAAGTCAAACTTTATGCACTTAGGGTTGTTGTGCTGAGTGAGTTGGTGTCAACTGCTCCCTGGATGTCACCTAATGTTCAGTTCCTCTGTTAATATGAGAAAAAAAATCTCTTAAGTGATTTAAAAATTAAAATGGCAGGTTAAAATACATAATAACCAACTCCAGTGACCCACAACAAGAACTATTTAGTGGTGTAAAAGCTTGACTGATTTCTCAAAACACAGAGGGTATAAACTAAACAACTTGGCTTCCAACTCCTGTTCTCCTCCCTGCCCACCGCCCATGAACCTGCGGCCTTGTATCTATGGGAATATTTCTGACTGTTTTCCCCAGAGTATCATATGTGCCTGTGGGCTAAATAATGAGGAAGATAAAAATATTCACACCTCAATTATTTCCCCTTCAGTCACTCGGTAGCCCCCAAGATCTCCCTTTATTCCAACATTTTATATATTTATTTATTGCTCTATGATTTCTTTATTCTCAGTACATGAATTTTCTGACATTTTAAAGACACTACAGATTGATGTGATACAGAACCGACCCAGAACATGTTGACATCTAGCCTTACTTTCCCAACCAATAAGCTTTCAATTAGGTCTTTATTTATTTCATTAACCCACCTAGATATAAGTATAACCGTCCATCTGCAGAGGAATAGACACAAGTTCACTTTCACTGGTTGCCCATAGTTGCAACCTATATGCATGAATCTGAACATAGCACGGAAAAATCATAAACTGATGATGTAGTTCTCAAACTTTCATGTATTAAAAGTAGACATCCGTGTCCATTCCAAGTCAATCTGATATGGTTAGTCTGGAGTAACACCCTAGCATCTGCATTTTATAGCTACTTCAACATACTTTGTTGTAGGTGTCCACAGACTGATTAGATAAGGGCAAGTCAAGTTGATCTTTCCGTTAACTTCAAAGTCTCAGAGCCTCTTTGTTGCCAGTGCTAAATCAGCTTGAGGATTTAGCTTCTGATCATGAAAACACACCTAATGTATCTCTAGATCATTGGACTAAAGCTTTTAAACTGTTTTATACAACAAGAACTCTAGCTGGGAATGTAAACTAATACATTCCTTTTGGAAAGACATCTGGAGAACACTTAGAGAACTAAAAATAGGCCTGCCGTTTGACCCTGCAATTCCTTTATTAGGTATATTCCCAGACGACCAAAAATCGCATCACAACAAAGATATTTGTATCAGAATGTTTATTGTAGCCCAATTCATAATTGCCAGGTCATGGAAGAAGCCCAAGTGCCCATTGATCCACAAATGGATCAACAAACTATGGTATATGTACACCATGGAATACTATGCAGCCATAAAGAAAGATGGAGACTTTACATCCTTCATGTTCGCATGGATGGAGCTGGAAAATGTTCTTCTGAGCAAAGTATCACAAGAATGGAAGAAAAAGTATCCAATGTATACACCCCTATTATGAAACTAATTTATACCTTTTATATGAAAGCTATAACCTAATAACAGCCTAAGAATATGGGAAGGGGGGAGGGAGAGAGGAGGGAGGAATGGGTGGAGGGAGGGGGATTGGAGGGATCACTTCTGAGGTTTATCTTACAAGGGTACAAGTGAATCTAAGAGCAGAATGTGAACATTTTAAAATAATAACTAAGAAAATGACACGAAGGCTATGTTAACCAGTTTGATGGAAGTGTTTCGGATTGTGTGTAAAAACCCCACACTGTACCCCAGAAGTGCATTAATGTACATAGTTACCATTCAATAAAAAAAAGAAAAGAACTCTAGAGACAGATAGGTCAGGACTAGCTCAGTGTTCCATGACGCCATTTTTCTCATCATCCTGAATGCACAGACATTCATCTTCATCCTTGTTGCCTCATAGTGTTTTCCAGGAAAGAAGAAGGAGGAAAAACAAAGAGGAAAAATGAAAAGGACCGATGCCTAACAGAATCTACAAACTTTCCCCCAAATCCCAGAGGACTTCCACTCATGTCTCTTTGGCTAGAGTGCCTCACATGATCATCCCTAGCTACTCATGGCCCCTCGAATAAAACCAAAGCTCCATTGGCAAGAAAGACTGGGAGAACAAGGTATTCACAATAAATTAACAGTGTCCACCATACTTACTTCCAGTCATTCAATTGAGGTCTTTCCCACAGTACCACCAGTGACTTTGCTCTTAAAAAATATCTACAGTAATCCCTGTTTCCTGGTTCCATATGGCTTATAGTCTGCATTCATCTTCCTTGATTTCTCTGCTGCTTTTGGCAATATTGAAATGCTCCCCCAAATCTCTCCCTTCAGTCTTACCTCACCTGTATGCTAAATAAGAATGCCATTGGCCACAGGCAACTCTATCCTATGCCATATAAACACTTGAGTATAAAAGTTGCCTAAAACAAATTCTTCACCTTTTAGTGAAGATTTGTTCCTCTTCCCAAACTCCCTTTCTTGGAGAATGGCATCTGACCTTCATAACTGATCAAACTGGGATTCTTTATATCCTCTCCTCCTTCTTCCTTCCATCTCTCACAAAGCTAGGACCACTGCGTTGGACAACGCTAAATCCTCATTACCTCCCATATTTTATAAATTACTTTTTTCCATTCTTCTTCTACAACCTTAGTTCAATTTCTACACATTTTCCCCTGGAACATTATAACAGTAACCTGAGTGGTCTCTGAGTTTAGAGACGTCTATTAGTCTTTTGAGTTTTTAATTCAGATTTAATACTATAATGCCTTCATTTTTTAAACTCTGATGTTTCTTCCATTGCTTACAGATTAAAATTCAAACAATTGAGCCTGCTGTATGCAACCACTCAAAATCTGTCACCAACCCACTTTACTTGCTTCTGCTTCTCAATTTTCCTTCCAAGATCCTAAAATGTGGCTACCAAATTCCTTGCCAATCCCAAACATACTAGACGATCAGGCTCTCCACCTTGTAATCATTCTTTCCTCTGCCTTCTTTTCTTCTTTCTGAAGACTTCTCACCATCTCAGTAAATTTTATATTCCTTTTAAAATATTTCCACAGTATTCTGCTCTTACAGGAAAGTTTTTGAAAATATCAGATTAAGAGATCCTGAGGTCCTACCCAACTTTCTAATTATTCCAACCTCTTTAAGTACAGTGTCAGGTAAATATGTGTAAGACTTAAGTGTTGAATGAATAAATAGTGTATTTTATTCTTCTAGCCAGAATCTCACAAGTACGTGAAGGTTCCTTAGAGCCAAGAGATATAGAAAACCATCATCTTACAGAGTCCTTTCCCAAAAGCAATGAAGATGTCACATTCCTGGTACAACCACAATTGCCTTCTAAGGGGGCTCTACTGTCCTATTCAAAGACAGATTTGTTTTGCTTGTTTGGGGTTTTGTGCTGCAGAACATTATAAAGGAATTTCACATGCAAAGATGAACCAGGAATTTGGCTTTTTCTGAAAAACTAGAAAGACCTGAATTGTTCATTCAAGAAAAAAAGTGCAGATAATTTTAAATGATAGGGGAGCTTTTACACAGGAAGGAATGGGGAAGAGAAATGAAAAAGGAAGAGATAGGGCATCAGCAAGTGGCACCATACTAGGAGGTCTGGGAGAGATGTAGCAGCCAATGGTAACTTTGGGGTACATCCCCTCAGGACACCATCAGACATTTTTAAGGAAAATAAAAAGAGTGTCCACTGTAGCCTGGTGACTGACAGACAATGCTAGAATTAAAAACGACCCAATGTTTGTTAGCAGAAAAATGGATAAATTGTGGAATATTTATACAATGGAATACTATAAAGCCGTTAAGAAATGAACCACAACTACACATGTCAATGTTGATTTTTTTAAAAAGCAAGTTAATAAAATGTTACATACAATAAGATGTCAGTTCTATAAAATTAAAAACATATGATACAATAATGTGTACTGATGATGAATATATCTGTTAGAAAAAGTACAAAAACAAGCATAAGAATGATAAAGGCTTAATTTATGACAGCAGCTCCCTCTGGGGAAGAGAGAAAGGGACAGGCTCAGGGAGGGTTGTGAAGGAACCTAAACTAGCTCTGTAATGTTTTATGCTTCTAAAAAGCTATGGACTAATATTAAAATTCAATAGGGGCTTGGAGCCCATAGCATAGAGGTTACAGCGTCAGCCACATACACCGAGGCTGGCGGGTTCAAACCCAGCCCAGGCCAGCTAAACAACAATGACAATTGCAACCTAAAATAGCTGGGCATTGTAGTGGGCACCTGTAGTCCCAACTACTTGGAAGACTGAGGCAAGAGAATCCCTTAAGCCCAGGAGTTTGATGTTCCTGTAAGCTATGACACCACAGCACTCTACCAAAGGCAACATAGTGAGACTCTTGTCTCAAAAAAATAAATAAAATTCAATAGGGCCAGGTGGTGGGGACACAGGTCTTCATCATATTATTAGCTATTTTTATCCATATTTTTAAAATATTTCAAAATCTGAATTTTCTCAATTTTAATCTCAAACACCACATAACTTAAGAACATTTACATTCAAGAACTTTAAGTCTGCAACAGTTTTGCATTTTGACATTACATGCTTTGCTTTTCTTCAATCCCTACTCACACTACTATTCCCCTACAATTTCATGGACATCTCCTCTACACATAGGGGTGTGTGTGTGTGTGATTTTTGTGGCTATCATGGGAAGGAGGAAAGTTCCACATCTGGCTCACTACAAAGAGTGACAACTTGTGTAAAGTGACAAGTTAATGAGAAGCCCACCCAAAGTCGGCAGATGTGGGGAGCCATGAGGAGCCTGTGAGGTGTGAGTGCCATTCGCTCACCCATGGCCCAAGAATCCACAAGAAGCAGGCAAAGCTCTTCAGATTCCACAGGACATGGAAAGGAAGCTTACCAGGTCATTGGGAACAAGTAGTATTTGAATTGATTTATAGGTACAAAGCTGTTAATGATGTTGTAATTCCTAACAAGGAGATTTCCAAAATCTTTGAGGAAACACCGAAATCCTACTTTGATAATCAGAGCTTTCCTCTTTTTTCTTCTGTTTATTCTGTGACATATTACAATTTTTCCTTCTTATAAATTGTGTTTGGGTTGAAGAAGAAAATAACAGGCAATTTTTTTGTATTTTTTTGGTCCCAAGAAAATTTGAATTCTGGCTCCAGTATTCCTACTCTGTGCTTCATAGCATCATGGATGGAATAGAGGCTCATCTTCACAATAGCACGAAAGAAAGACTCCAAAAAAAGAAACCTGTATCAAGAGGTATGGTGGCCTCTGACACCATGACCTCCCAGGCATGTTAGTCTTTTTGCTCTAAACTGACTTGTTCCAAAGCCAGTCAGCTGGGGAAAGACCATTTGAATCAGTCATGTGATGTAAAGACAAATCTTTTTCACCAGCTAAGGTGTCCTATAGATGTTCTCCATCTCTAAATTTTCCCAGAATCTAAAGTTGGGACCAGAGGATGGGGGTGGGTGTAAAATGAAGCTAAATACATGAATAAGGTGAAAATCTCCATTGCTCATGTTTTCTGCCAATTTTAAGAGTTGGAGGTTTTACAGTTTGTTTTTAAACTTTATCATAAGTTCCTCTTTAAAATGGCCTCACCAAACTGAATTCACCCAAAAGGTCATATCAGAATGGCACAAAATATACATATTTTGGCACTCTGGAAGGATAGTGAGAAAGAGAGAGAAAAAAACCCAAAAGACAAAAAACAAGTCTTGACTGTGCCACTAAAAACAGAAAATTCTTAAAACTGGGAGGGGGACATGATGCTGACTAAAATGTCAGCGCTTCAAGCCCTGAGTAATTTGATGAGAAACATCCCAGTGACGCTTCTCTGCCTAACTGGAGCCTTCTCTACCCTCTTCTAAAGCTGCAGAGCAAGGAATTCAGGGGAAGAATTGCAATAGTTAATCGATTCTTTTTTTTTTCCTTTCTAATGCTTTTAATTCTTAAGTGAGTCATTTATTTAATTGAGAATTATATCTGATGGACAAGAAAATGTTACTTGGAAACCAAAAAGATACCAATGGTTTTTATAGTAGCAGAGCGTTTTTCTGTTCATTTCTGAACCTCAGCCAGGAGGGTTACTGGCTAGCATGTTGGGAGGGGTTTCCTGGCCTTTGGTTTTTGACTGATTTTGTTGGTGTATTTGTCAGTTTTTAAATTGGGAGCTTTCTAATTTGGTAATTTAGCTGTGTATTTTGATAAAAAGCAAAAGCTCAAAAGAGACTGTTATTTTCACACATGTAAGAGATGCCACCAGTTTCTTCCTCTCTCTCTCTCTTTCTCTCTCCTCTCTCCCCTCCCTTCCTCCCTCTCTCTCTTATCCCAGTTGGTAAAAAAGTCACTTAGAAAAATAAATCACTCTTTCCTTTTTTATCCATGCAATGGAGAAACTAGAATGAAATGATTTTAAATTGTTTTTGAAAATTAATAGCACTTTAAGACTACTCAAATTATTCTAAACTTTTAACCACAAAGCATCTTTGTTTATACCATTAAAAGGGGGAAAGAGAATGCCATGTTTATACAAAATAGAAATCAATGCTTACTGTTAGAATGAGCCTGATGTCTTTACAGTGATGCCTAAGAGGGGCGCCATAATGCCTACTTGGAAGGGAATGTTAAATGTTGAGCCAATCAAATAATTGCTTCCAAGTATGAATCCTATTCAACTAATATTATAAAATAGTTTTTCTGAAGACATTGTTCCATCATTGCTTTTAAAACCTACCAAACCAAAAATGTTCAAGAACATTTAGGGTTATTTGGGGAGAGGTAAATTTTTGAGATGTTGATGGCTTTGGGTGTTATGAGCTATCACACATGGGTAGCCAGATGCAGAACGCATGTGATGCTAATGCGTTTCTCACTATTCAGAAACTCTCCCGAACCCAGCCTCACACTTCATGCTGTTGAGAGGTGCCAGCAGCTCTGTACCAGAAGAGCAACACGGCTTCTTCACACTGTCACTTTCTGGGAAAAGACCAAGTATCTCAATGGGCATTGAAAATGATTTGCAGAATCTAAACTAATAATCTGCTCATCAGAAAGTACAGCTCTCTTATAAAAATCAGCACAGTCCCAAGTGCCCTGAGTCTACAAAAGAATACAAGAGGGCCTCTTCACCTGATGAAAACTTTCTCTGCATTACCTCACTCTCCTGCTGAGGCCAGATTTTTGTGATTGCAATGTTTGAGAGACAACCCATAGGGAAGAGTGCCGCGTATGCGGGTTCTTCCAGGACAGAGCCCGTGGGGGGCCCTGGACAGAGCCAATGACACTGTTTGAGGAGAAGAGACTGTTCCAGGTTGTATGGGCCACATGTATTTGACAAGCTCTGGCTTTCTAAGACTACTTTCCAGGCATTAGAGAGAGCCTGGTATAGATTCAACAACAAGAGGTGAGGCCTGGGCACAAAAGCCAGATTTACCCAGAAACAGCAGATGTTCAGGGAGCATGTGAAACAAGCTGGGGCGTGTGAACACCCAACTTCTAAGCCACACAGACCATGGGCAACTGGCTTAACCTCATAAAGCCTCTATTTCCTCATCTGTAAAATCAGATTTAAAGAATTCTGACTCCTCAGAGCTTGATCACAAGCCCAAAGAGGATCAGGAAACATTGGGTCAGGCACTGTACAAATTCAGGGCACTACATGAGTGCATTAATTTGGAACATGCCCTCAGGAATAGGGTTTAGTCAACCCCAGAGAGTGCAGGTCTTCAGCTCCCCCACAGGTCAGGCTCTAGGACCTGGCCAGACCCTCCAACAGGGTCTCAGAACCAAGCCTCCTCCCAGGTGGCTGCTGCTCTTTGGCCTTAGAATTCATTTCACTGTCCACACTCCAGAGAGCAGTCACAAACCAGTCTCAGGAGAATGCCTCTTTGTCATCACATGACTGCAGACAATCAGGCCATCAGCACTGAGTCCTCTGTGGTCCTTCATGTTACACCTCAACCTGGCAGATGATTTTTAAATCAGACACATTTTGTAAAAACTTGTTTCAAAAGCTCCTCCTCTCTGCAGCCATTGGTCTGCCTCTGGACACCTATAAAGACCCATAAAATCTGAGCATACCAGCATAGCACCCATGGGTAGGTACAAATGTATTTGATAGGTGGGACATTATATGTGATGTATACATAATTTGATATGTGGCATGTAGACACACACACATATTCTATGTAGAAGACTTTAACCCCCAAATTAACCATATAAACATGTTGGTAGGGAGCACTGTCCTCTGGGAGGAGCTGTGTCATGTTCTGCATATATGAAGAGCTAAGTCACATAAGGCATATCTTATATGTCACTGTGGGGTACCACCCAGACATCCCCTTTTAGGATTGAAGCACTCATTCTTCCCCCCCTCATCTCATACCACTCGATGGGAGCATTAGACCCATTGGCTGAGACCCTCTCTGGCAATTGCTCTTAATCCGCGAAAGCTGCTTTGACCAGGTTTATGTCCCTCCCCAGAGGGTACACACGTCCAACAGCAGGCATGAGCAGTGGGAAGGAGGCTTTGTCTCCTCGGCTCAAGCTGGACTGCTCTGCTGGGCTCTCCGTGGGTCAGGACCAGCTGTGGACCATGGAGCCTGTATTGCAGTTCCCCTCTGTCCTTTCCCCCTTCCTGCCATCCTCCGTCCCAGGTGTGGATCCCAGGAATTCTCCCAGTCATGTTTCTTGGCTCTTTGTTCCATTGGAAAGTCTGCTTCCTAGGAAACCCAACCCAGGACAATACACCGTTCCTCTTTTTGATTTCTTGGAGGAAAGATGAACTACCAATAACTTTTTTTTTTTAAGTAGCAAAGGTGTCCTCTGAGTTGAGGAATGCAGGTCTCTCCCAGGAGTGAACTGGTGGCAAAGCAGTGACTTTCAGCCATGATGCCAGGAAGACACTGCATCACCAGCCCACAGGACAAAGGCCTTATCCTACCAACAAATGTGGAATCACTCAACTGTTATCTTAATAAAGACATTTTTAAAACTTCCTATAGGTATAAAGTCATAGTATTAAAATTGTCTATGCTTCTAAATTTCTGACATGGCATTTGTTATTCACTTCTGGGAGAAATGCCCGCACTCATCAACTACTGGTTCCAAGAAGGGGAAGACCCCTCTGTGGAAGTCTGGCAGGAACATAAGAAAATCTCATTGTATTTTGGTGGCACAAACATGGGAGGACTAGATCTGTATTCCTGGAAGCTAATTCTTAACACATTTCTCTATTGAAGAGCTTGCCCCCAGCTCAATTCTTTGGCTGAGTACTGCTGAAAAGGGAAACACTCTCATATTTGACCTTTTTGTCTTTTTTGTATAGATATGGATAAAGAGTCATGCTGGAGAGTTTCCCTAAGGCTTCTGATTAGACAAAAGTTCCACGGTTTGACAAAATAATAATAATAATAATAATAATTCTCTAAAGCTGATCAGTCAGAAAGGTAGACCTCTGGACAATTCAAAAAATATCCTTCAAGATATAGTTTCTTATCATCTACAAAGTCCTGTGAGCTCAAGGGCAGAAAGACACCATAGAATAATAGATCCTGAGCTGCATTTTGAAATTATCATATGCTCATAAATCCTTGCTTTTAAAATGAGCCAAAGTACATTAGTAGTAAAATTGAAACTAGCTGAATGAAATTCAAAGAACCAGAAATTATTACTCAGGATTTGCTACACAGGATCCTGGTGTTTCCTGAAGGCCTAACACAAATGTGAACAAGAGTTAAGCAGGTGACATGTTAGCGTGGACCCCCTGGGAGCTTGTCTTGTCTCTGAAGATGAAAAACTGTCCCTCACACTCACAGGCCAGGGCCATGGAACTCACATTGAGCTGCAAAACCAAGCACGTTTGAAAAGTGACTGTAACCTTTACCCCTAGCTCTTTAGGGTGGTTCAGGACTCCTAGCTGCCCTCCAAGAATGGTCTAGGAATTGAACTCATTTGCTCCAGGGGTATATAATCTTCATACTCTACAAACTAATCCCTAAGAGAAGCAAAATGGAGGCCTCTGCACTGCATGGCATTGCACATCCCCAAACCCATGGGTTTCATGCACCTAATGGCACTGTAATGCAGGAATACGTTCAGGAACAGCTCTTAGAAATGACATGCCTGAGAAACCTGAAATGGCAGAAGTTAAAGTGACCACTCACAGCAAACCTCCTCTCTCTGTATCTAACACATTGCTTCCTAAATTACTTCACACTGCCAGTAGAGGTCTTGAGGCCCAAACTATCGGAAAGACTGTTGAAGGGATGAGCACCTTTTTAGAAACAGATTCATGGTAATAGTGCAGAAATTCCTGAGTGGTCTCAGTCAAGGCCTACATTGCAAAAACATGCTCTGTAAACAGCATTATGTTGTCAGAAATGAGGTGATTCCTTCAAAGAACCAAACAAAGACTGTGATCATGTTCTCCTGGCTGTGGGAACATAGGGACTATCCTCTGAGTTCACAGAAAGGCCACAGTAGCACAAATCCAGTCACCACTCAGGGCTGTCGTACAATGGGTTAGCCAGTTCCTAGAATGTCAACCAGCAGAAACTGATAGCTCCATTTTTATCAGCCTTCATTTACATTAAAACTTTTTATTTTTGTAACAATTTGAACCACTGCAGAGTATTCCCATCTATGATTTAATTTCACTATAAAATAGCAACAACCAAAGTGCAACATGAAAATAGTCATAAATCAAAATATCTGTGTGTGCAAACTGCTGAGGAAGGACTGCTGGTGATCACAGTGTCCGACCATGGTGGTCACCGGTCAGATTGAGACTACCCAGCAATGTGCAGGTGTAGACAGCTCATTTTCAGGTGTCATGTTAGTGGTACGAGGCCAGGGATTCCTGCTACTTTTGATGAATTGTCAGGATTCTGGTTTAATGTTGCTAGGATGTTTTTCTTGGTCATTGCTTTTATTATTTTTTTTTATTAAATCATAGCTGTGTACATTAATGCAATCATGGGGTACAATGCACTGGTTTTACATACAATTTGAAATGATTTCATCAAACTGGCCAACATAGCCTTCACGGCATTTTCTTAGTTATTGTGTTAAGACATTTATATTCTGCACCTAGTAAATTTCACATGTACCCTTGTAAGATGCACCCTAGGTGTCGTCCCACTTATTACCCTCCCTCCACCCATCCTCCCCCCTCCCTCCCTTCCCTTTCCCCTTCCCTTTCCCCTTCCCTTTCTTCTTAGGCTATAATTGGGTTATAGTTTTCATAAGAAAGCTATAAATTGGTTTCATAGTAAGAATGAGTACATTGGATACTTTTTCTTCCATTTTTGAGATTCTTTGCTAAGAAGAATATGTTCCAGCTCCATCCATGTAAACATGTAAGAGATAAAGCCTCCATTGTTCTTTAATGCTGCATAATATTCCATGGGGTACATATACCACAATTTGGTCATTTGACTTTTTTTGCCATTTGACTTTTACTTGAATAAGTCTCAAAGATAGTCTCAAAGATGAACTGAATATAGGGAGGGTGGCAAAGTTCTGAATCAGAAATTTTAAAGAGTTGTGTGGGTATCTTCTGTTCACTCTGTTAGCATTCCCCTGACTCCAGAGACACCCCGTTGCAAATTGAGCTATTTTTTTTTCATTCAGTTGAGAAATAGACACCATCTTACAAATCACAGAAAGGAAATGCTTAAAGATTGTTTACATTTGCTTTTCATTCAAGATTTTCTTAATCCTTTGGGCCATACAGTCAAGATGGTAGTTCAGAAAAGACCAGCTACAACTATGCAATGCAACCAGTGCTAATCTCCTTGGAGAAGTAGAGTGAAAAAGTTTGCCATCATTAAGGAAAACAGAGCCAAAGGAGGAGAAGCCTAAGAAGCAGGAGAGCTCTGCTTAGAGAGTGTCTTTGCCCAATACAATTAGCTTCACCAGCAGCATGTGGAGCCACTCTGTCCCTTCACAGTAGAACTCCATCCCACATTCTGAAATGGGCTATTTTTATAATCTCTGATCCACATAAATTATGTGGCTCACAAGTAATATTTAATTTATGTTTTATTTTATCCTGTGACTTAGAGTTAAGGTGATATCTTGGTCCCAGTACATGCACAATTTTAGCTCTGCAAAGAGAAAGGAAGAGAGGGAAAAAGAAATGAGAATAAGGGGAGACAGTTTCTTTATGAGTAGTTAATTTATAACTCCAGGCATGAACTCTATGTTCCAGAGCTCTGATTCACACCACAGAGCCTTGGTGGGTAAAGACGGGGTGTGGGAAGGCACCTCACCCTAAGTCATAATTCTGTCATCACAGAGGGAACCAGCAAGGAGCGTTTTTGTTGGGGAACCTGAGTGTGTCAATTCAGGAACAAGGAGAATCCAAAGCTTCACTGTCTTTCTCTTTCATAAATCAGGGGGAAAGATAGGTGTCTGAAGCCAGCTGAGTGTAAGCTGGCTGAGTGTAACAAAATTATGGTCACTGTGGGGTCACTGTGTCAGAGCAGCTAAAATTTATGGCTGAAAATTAGAGGTGGAATAAGGAAAATGCCAGCAGGAGGTAGTTGTGTGCTCTAATAATGAAAGCTCAAGTGCCTGCACACACATGTATATATATCCTAAAATGTGCCTATATATATCCTAAAATGTGCCAGGGCAGTGGAAGTTCAACAGAGTCCTGGACAAGTGAAGAAATGGGTCCTCAGGAGCCACAGAGAAACATGGTGAGGTTGAAAGGTTACAGAAAGGGAGAGTCTGTTGCTTCCACCATTTTCATTATCATGTATAAGTAAGGCGAGTGATTTGAACATGAGTAAAAATAAAAGGAATGGCTCATGATGTGCCTGATTCAGGAATGAAAAGGACCAGCAAGAATGTCAGTTGGGAGAACAAGTGTGCTGGCATCTTTCCTTCAGGGTATTCAGCAAGTGCTCGTGAGTTGATCCATTTAGAATTACTCAGTGACAAAAAAAAAAAAAAAATGAGGATTGCCACAGCAGCAGGCTGAGCCACCATGGGAAAGGCAACAAGGTGCCAGACGGGACTCCTGTCAGCCCAGGTAGGTCACCTGTGGCTGTGTGTTCCAAGGCACTGCCAAGGTAACAAGCAGTCTGTGCCCAGATCCGGTTAAGTCCAAGTACTGTTCTGGAAAAGAGCAGTTGCCTGAGGACGCCTGCTCTGGATCACTCATGGTCTTAATGGTGAGGTTCTCATCACCTGGAAGTGTTTGTCCACACATCACATGGCCGTCCTTCTGTCCAGCGACAGCAGATGCTCACCCACTCCAGAGCAACTGGAAGGGCCGATTAGCTGTTTGACTCACAGCCTGGGACCTTCAACCAAATTGATAAGGAGGACAAACACAGAGAGCTGGACTTTGGAATTTGAAAGAATTGCCCTGAGTGGGGAAAAAAAATATGTACAGGCAATGTGAATCATTTAGGAGTAGTTTAAGAAAAGAGAATTAAGCCTATTTTCTTTTCTCTCTTTTTTTTTTTTTTTTTTTTTTTTGAGACGTAGTCTCACTATGTCTCCCTCGGTAGAGTACTATGGTGTCACAGCTCACAGCAACCTCAGACTCTTAGGTTTAAGAACTATGTGTATGTGACTCAAAGCATGTAACCTTAAGATGTTGCATTCTAAACTGACAATAAAGACATTTCCCCCCAAAAAAGATTGTTGTGGTGCATGACCAGGACCTGATGAGGCGGAGCTCGGGAAGGTGGCTTCTCCTTGCACCTGGTGTGGTGGCCTTGCGCCCACTGTGCAGGGAAGTAACCCAGGCGCCTCAACGTGCATGTATGTGCTGGGGCTCTGAGGTGTTGGTGGGTCCATACTAGGTCTCTGCAGGAGCCATGGGTGGGACTGCCAGCCACCCGCCGGGTCACCTTCCAGGCAGATGAGAATGAGAAAATCACCTTGTTGAAGGGCAGCAGGCTTTCGTAAAATGTGATTGATTGAATGAAGGAATCCCCTGCATCTGGTTTGAAATCTCTGCGGTATTCTGGCACTTACCCAGCCACAGTCTCCAATGAAGAATTGAAAAGAAGAGTAGCGGAAGAGCTGGGCTTGGAGCAGGCCAGGAAGAAAGCTGAAAACCTGAAGCAACTAAAGCAAAGCAAAGATCTAGACCTAGAGATGACCGCTGCCAATGAGCAGTTAACCAGGGCCATCCTTCAGGACAGGATATGGGAGGAGCGAGTGAAGGCAAAGCACCTGGGTAAGCAGCTGGAAGAGTGCTAAAGAAGCAGGGTGCATTCTACAAGAGCAGCTGGCTAGACTGAAGGAGAAGAGCTCAGAGTTCTACAAAGTCACCACCGAGCAATATCAGAAAGCTGCTGAGAGGTGGAAGCAAAGCTCAAGCTGTATGAGACTCGCAATCTGTGCTGATCTGCAGACCAAAATTCTTCAGTGCTACCGGCAGAACACCCGCTAGACCCTCAAGTGTTCCGCTCTGGCCAGCCAGTACATGCACTGTGTCAATAGTGCTAAAGAGAGCATAGTTGAGAAAGGAGGGATAAAAACACTGAGAACACAGATCTTTAAAGTATGACAGTGGAGCTTTAATAGGGATTGCATTAAAATTGTATATTGCTGGCTCAGCGCCTGTGGCTCAAGTGGCTAAGGCGCCAGCCACATATACCTAAGGTGGCGGGTTTGAATCCCCAGCCCGGGCCCGCCAAAAAGACAATGATGGCTGCAACCAAAAAATGGCCAGGCGTTGTGGCAGGCGCCTGTAGTCCCAGCTACTTGGGAGGCTGAGGCAGGAGACTCGCTTGAGCCCAGAAGTTGGAGGTTGCTGTGAGTGTGATGCCATGGCACTGTACCTGGGGGGATAGCTTGAGGCTCCGTCTCAAAAAAAAAAAAAAAAAAAAACAACGATTTTCTTAACTGAGCCAGGTGTGGTGGTTCATGTCTGTAATCATAGCATAGCACTCTGGGAGGCCAAGGCAGGGGGGTCAGTTGAGGTCTGGAGTTTGAGACCAGCCTGAGCAAAGTAAGATCCCCGATCTCTACTAGGAATAGAAAAATTATGCAGGTGCAGTAGTCAGAACCTATTATCCCAGCTATTCAGCAGGCTAAGGCAGGAGGATCACTTAAACCCAGGAGTTTCAGGTTGCTGTGAGCTAGGCTGGGGCCAGAGCACTCTAGCCTAGGCAACAAAGTGAGACTGTCTCAAAAAAATTTTTTTTTCTCACTATTTCTCCAACAATGTTTACTTGGTCTGCCATGCTTCTCACAGTCAGCCTATGATTTTGACTCACAATTTGAGAGAGTTTTGCCAATATTTTTGTTAGTTCTGCTTATTACTGGCCACCCTGACCTTTCTTCCTCAGTGACACTTTCTCTCCCCTCAGAAAAAATTTTAATCAGTTTATCCCCATAAACTTGGACTACCATGTCCCTGATTTCACATCTATACTTGCCAAGTTTAATAATAAATTTATGAATATTTGTTTGTTGCTGTAATTCAAGCTCCAACATCCTTATGATGGCACACAAAAACATGCAACAATAAGCAACAATAATGAATGCCACTCAGCAAGACACCTCCACCTCTCAACACAAACATAGCTGTGAGACACTGATATACCAAGGTTATGAAACTTTATTGAGTTGTTTTGTACAGTGCTACCAACATAAGTACACACTGGCAAGAGCGTGAACTTAATTGTCAGACCTTGCATTATGCAGTGAAGGACCTACAGCACATATGTAAGAGGAGTGGGGTTGGGTGGCATCCCTCTGTTCCTGAGTTCACCCCACTGATTTTCTAATCTGTCTACTTCACTTACTTTCAGCTCCTAAGGTCAAGGGACCATGCTTCAGTTATAATGTGTTTGGCTGAAGGAAAGAGTGTGCTTGATTGTGGCTTAAACAATAAAAACACATAACCACTTACAAGATAAAAAGTATCTGATTTTGAGCGCATTCTACCATTCTATTGTACCACCCTCAGTTTTTAGTATTGTCTTTGTTTTGACATCTAGATGGAAAAGAATACCTGCCTATTCAGTGCATTTATTTTGACTGATGAGCAGATTCTTCTCAGATGCCCCTTGTATTTCTCTTAGATGTCATTGGTCACAACTGGATCACAAAGGTAGGGGGGTGATCAGTATACCTAGCATAGACCAATCGTGATTCAACTTCTGGGTCTGGAGTTCCTTCCCTGAATATATTGATAGCTGACAACACTTGGAGTTAACTAAACTGAGGGTAAAGGTGGGGGGCATTGGTTATGCCACCAATGATGTCTGCCTGACATTTGTGTGACTTTGTATTCCCTGTGACTGGCAACAATGGCTGCATCTCAGGTTTCTATTCAGCTGACCCTTCTTTGTTAAGAACTGCCTTCCCACCCCTAAGGCCTGGGCCTCTGTGAACATACAGCTGCGTCCTCTGCCACAGTGCACTGGATCATTAATTCAGTTATCTTCACATATTTATTGGGTCTTGACCCCTGCCAAGCTAACCATGTTGCTCATAAGATACAATGTTAAGTGGCATATCCTAGAATTGTATTTCGTGGAGATCTGACTACTGTAGATAGAATGGTGAGCAAAAGCAGATAGTACTGGACCCTAGTGGTGAACACCATCTTCAATCAAATATTAAATTTTGACTGAAATAAATACTCAGAGTGGTATATGGTGACATGTAGAGAATGGTTAGGAGATTAGGCCAGGAGTGGGGTGACCTTAGCCCAAACTCAACTAATCAGATTTTCTTGCTTGGAAACAAATGATAATAATAGCTAACACTCACATAGCACTTACTGTCTTAAATTATTTGTTTAATTTGATAGATTTAATCCTCCCCACAACTCCATTGAGATATATAACATTATCATCAGAGATGAAGATATTGAGGTACAGAGAGGTTAAGTAACTTGGTCCAGATCACAGCACTAGTTAGTGGTGGAACTAGGATTTAAACCCAGGTAGCCTGGTCCAGAGCCTTGGCCCACTCTCACTGGGCCTGGGTTCAGAGAAAGGCACAGAAAGCCACTTTTCCCACAGAGAAAGAAGAATGAAGGTGTGCAGAGAGAAGCAGGAATAAGCTCCTTTTCTGTAGAGCAGCAGCTGTCTCCTGTAACATTGAAGACATTGTCACCTGGATCCTCTGAATGTGACATGACTTCTGAATACCACCACCAGGTGTATGATCAACTCCATCTCCCCATCCATCTCTCCCGCCACTCAGATTACGTATCTATTGTGTCAGTCAGGACACGTTTTGCGGCAAGGGTTAGAATACCCCACCCTCATAGCTTAAGCCGAACTTCCCATCTGGAACACCATCATTTATGTGCCATAATGGGTTACAGGAATGGCCAGGTTATGATCCCTTCAGCCTGTGGGACAGCCGGAGTGGACCTGAGATGAGCACTCTGTCCTTTTGCATCAGTGCATCCTACAAATAACACTGTTTTCTTCTCCTTCGTTTTTTTTGAAACAGAGTCTCAAGCTGTGAGCCTCGGTAGAGTGCCATGGCGTCACAGCTTACAGCAACCTCCAACTCCTGGGCTTGAGAGATTCTCTTGTCTCAGCTCCCAAGTAGCAGGGACTACATGCACCTGCCAAAATGCCTGGCAATTTTTGTTGTTGTTGTCTAGCAGGCCCGGGCTGGGCTTGAACACAACAGCCTCCGTGAAGGTGGCTGGCGCCAGTGCCCTACCCACTGAGCCACGGGCACCGCCCAGATAATAGTTTTCTATGAGCTCTATGTCTGCAGGAGGTAAGGAAGCACTGGCCTTGAGGAATAGATTTCTAATTTTCTTGTAAAACAAGAAGTTTGGGCTCTTTCTGTGGCCATCTTGGTTTCATGTTCCCCACACAGGTCTGGAACAGACTCTAACAGTGATGAATCAGATCCCACATACATGGCCACACAACCACACAGTAAACCCACTGGCAGCAGCATCTGCAGTGGAGAAGAACCCATCCGCAAAGCAAAACAAAGTTGAAGTGAAAAGATGGCACAGATGACCCCATGTCTAGACTGGGCCTTCAGCAGGTTATGGGGGTTACTAGAGGCACAATCCTGAAATCTAAGAAAATCCTTTTGGTCATCACGAAAACCAGATATCTACAAAAGCCCAAATTCAAATGTCTACGTAGTTTGGGGGGAAGATAAGATCAAGGATTCATCTCAGCAACCATAGCTAGGAGCTGCTGAGAAATTTGAAGTTTAAGGTGAAGTTGTCTCAAAGAAATATACAAACTCAACTGTGTAAGAGGAGAGTAAAGAGGAAGAAGCTGATGGAATAGGCATGAAACTTAAGGACACAGAATCAGTCGTGCCAGAGCAAATGTGTTGAGAGTAAGGGCAGTCCACGCCCTGACAACAGTAGTGATGATGATAGTGAAACAGTAAATGCTCTCGTGAAATGGATGCATCATCTTCAGCTCGATTTGAAATGTGTGCTGTTTCTTCATTAACAAAGTTATGGCTTCTTGTTGGGTGGGAGGGGTTCAAATGTGGCCATGTCCTTGTTTGAGTGCCTCAGCTCCACAGGGCCATCCAGGTCTTTTCTCTTTGTCTATTCTGCTATTCCTGTGATGGGATCCTGTACCATAGGCCTGTTACCTCTTAGTTGCAAGATGCCTTCCCCACCACCAAGGACCATGTTCTTTACAAATGTGTTCAAAGTGGGAGAGGTGGCATTAGGACTCTGTGACCCATCAGTCTCTTTTATCAGGAATCAAATTTTTCCCTAGACGTTTTCCAGCAGGATTGCCCCTTACAAGTTACTAACCAGCTGTGAAAGAGTCTTGGGGTTTCAGTATCTGTCCTTTTCCTTCTCTAGTGTGAGAAGCAGCCTGAAGACAGGATATGGGAATGGCTGGTAAGGATCTGACTGATAATACCTGTTACTTCTGTTAGGTAAAATAAAACAGTATGTGTAAGTGACAGTTCCAGGATTTCATTCTAGTGAATTTTCAATAAGGTTATTTGTCTTGGAGAACCTGCTTTCGAAAATTATGGAATATGTAAGCTGGAGTAACTCTCCCAGCCAAAGTAGGAGCTGCCAAGCTGGAACCGACCTGCAGACATGAGAGGCAGAGAGGACTTGGTGCTGCCGACTCCGTCGTCAAGAGCTTTCTGTGCTCACATGGTGGCACCATTCATGTCAGAAGCTTGTGCTTAAAAATCCATATGAATACAAGGTATTTATTTTACTTATTTATTTTTATAGACAGGGTCTTGCTATACTGCCCAGGCTGGCCCGGATTGAATCCCTGGGCTCAAGGGATCCTCCTGCCTCAGCCTCCTGCATGCAGGAGTTAATTTTTAAAAGTTTTTCTTTTTTTAAGTTAATTTTCCATAAATGTTCATATGCAGCAATTCCATCTCACTAGTTTGAGCCTTTTCTTGGATAACTACAAATGTCATCTTCAGTTCATTAGAGGCCTGCTGTTGGAAAACTTCATTATTTATTTCAAAGACATTTTGATAGACATCCTTCTGGCCAGAATTGCAGGAATAAGAGATTATCCTGTAGCAATATACAGTTACTAGAATGTTAGAAATGTAGGACATTGATTCACCTCCTGCCCCCTAATTCTGATCCCATCTGGGTCTGACTTATTTTAATAAACAGCATTACCATACATCTGGTTGTTCAAACCAAATTCTGGAGGAGTCGTTTCCTTGACCACTCACATCAAACCTATCAATAAATTTTATCGGCTCGGCGCCTATAGCTCAACCGGCTAAGGCGCCAGCCACGTACACCTAAGGTGGCAGGTTCGAATCCCCAGCCCGGACCCGCCAAACAACAATGATGGCTGCAACC
This sequence comes from Galago senegalensis, assembly GCA_963575145.1. Lineage (NCBI taxonomy): Eukaryota > Metazoa > Chordata > Mammalia > Primates > Galagidae > Galago > Galago senegalensis. Next base: position 62,044 of record CAUYTI010017154.1, read on the forward strand.
AAAAAAAAATAGCCGGGCATTGTGGCGGGCGCCTGTGGTC